>VXAL01002026.1:0-10372 GCA_013399475.1 Chauna torquata | reverse complement strand
CCGGCGCTGCGAGGAGCCCGGCCGCCGCGCGGGGCGGAGGGAGAGCCCCCGGGCCGGGCCGCGGAGCGGGGCGTCCCGTGTCATCGCCGCCGTCCCGCGGGAAGGGAGGCATCGAGGCGGGAGGCGCCGCCTGTCAGCCCCCGCTCCGCGGAGGGGAGGTGTCCGCCATGGCAGCGGCGCCGGGTGCTCCCCGTGAGGGGACGCGGCCCCCCGGCAGCGACGTCCCCCGTGAGGGGACACAGCCCCGTGGTGGTGACCCCGTGTCGTCCCCCGTGAGCGGTCACAACCCCATGGCAGCGACATCCCCCCGTGGGGGGACACAGCCTCATGTCAGTGACCGTTACGCCATGTCTCCTTGAGAGGACACAGACCCATAGCGGTGACATCCTCCGTGAGGGGACACAGAACCATGGCAGTGGCCTTCTGTCATCCCCCATGAGGGGGTCACAGCCCCATGGCAGTGACCATATGCCATGTCCCCTTGAGGGGACACAGCCCCATGGCCGACCTCGTTGTCACCCACCACGAGGGGAGATCCCAGCAGGAACGAACGTGTGTCACTGCCCCAAGTGCAGGCATCCCCCATAGCAATGACCACTGGGCCTCCGCCAGTGAGGGGACACCCCCATGGGAACACCCCTGTGCCATGCCCCAGGAGGTGTCACCCACCTCAGGTGCAGCCACCACGCCGCTCTCCCCCAGAGAAGAGCCCTCCCTTACAGCGCTGCGTGCCCTGTCTTCCCCATGAGCCTGTCTCCAACTTAGCCCCTCCTAGGGATGTCCCCAGCAGGACCCCAGTCCAAACTAACCTCATCCCCCTCCCACCCCATTGCAGGCCCCCACCACAGCCCCGGGGAAGGGTAGGACACCCAGACCAGCCCTTTGGGTGTGTTTTGGTGTAGCTCTCATCATCACTGCCATCCCACTCCCCCGAAGGACAAACCTCCCTCCGCCTGCCCTATCCTGTCCCTAAACTCCAATAAGCGATGTCAACCCCATCCTGAAAGGGTGCCATTGACTGACTGTGGTCCCCAAAAAAGCTTCCCATTGACTCTGAAATGCTTTTAAGCTTGATCTTATGGTGTCTCACCAGCTGCTTAATTGCAGCTCCTCCTTGGCCACCATCAGAAGCGGCACAACCCCAGAGGTGCCTTCACCCAGGGACACCACAGAGCTTCCTGCAGAGAGTGCTGCCAGCCTCCAAAAACAGCCTTGGAGGTCAAGGTCTCCTTGAGAGCTTGCTGTGTCTCCCAGCACTAATCTTGCCTGAAAAGGCTAGTTATCGTTATTATTATTATTTTGTGGTACGAAAACTATGCTGGACGGGTCCTGTTCCCAGCTATGTTATCACAGCATTGGGTGCTGGGAGATGCGTGGTCTGCGAGAGGCACAGCAGGGAGGTGTGACATATAATGGGACAAAGAACAGAAAAAAAAGCAAGCTACACATGCCACCGAGTGTTTCTGCATTTGCTTTTGTTGTTTCATGCTCTGAGATATAAATAAACTAAGTTAATTGTAAGAGCATGCCTCTGGCTTCCCTCGCTGTGTCTTTCTAAGAGGTTGAACGTTGCTGGTCTGAATATCTCTGTATCATCCCTTGAAGTAAACAAGAAGGTGGTAAAAGAACTTCCCAAAACACTATCCGTGCATGACTGTAACGATACAAGAGGGGCAAGGAAAGCCTGACAAAAACTTTGTTAGCTCATATGAAGTTCGCCAGCTCTTGCATATCATGCCTACGGCTGCCAAACACGGTGTCGTGCGAGACCAGATGGATGTCGCTTTGGATGTGTTAACACCAGTGAGGAAATCTGTACTCGATGGCAGTCACCATGGAGATCTGATAGAAGCATTCAGAGGACCAGAAGCAAAGAGACACGTCAGTGATATAATGGAAGCAGATAAAAATAGCAGGGCAATTTCTGAGCCCAGCAGACTGGCGTAGCATTCCCCCAGGGCTGGTTCGGGATCCGACGGGAGGGGAGCGCTGTGCATTTTGCGCCTGCCTCCGCCGGCTGCTGGGCTCTCCTCCTCGCCGGCGCGGCAGAAGGCTGATGCTTCCAGCACGGCAACTCACAGGTGCAGCCCCCTGTGGCAAAACAGAGCGAGGAGATCAGCTGGGATTCAAACTGCTTTGGACTTCAGACCACTGAGATAAGCCGCCTGTGGCTACGGGAAACATAATGCACTGCTCGGTGTGTGATACGTGCCCAGCTCCAGTGTAAAATCCACAGATATCACCATCTACTGCTGTTAGCAGCTAAGATTACTGTTTTCATTCCAATTAGTAGGGGTCTGAGCCAATGTTCCTGAAGTCAGTGGTAAATATTACATTGTCTTCACTGAGCTTCAAAAGCAGGGTTAAACACCGATGGGCTGAAGAGTGAGTGGCTGGCAATGATGCTTAATGGTTTCAGTGTCAGTATGAGAACTGTTAGGAATGACCCCAAAGTCAGGTTCGATCCTGAATGCTCGGTTAGTAATGGTGTCATCACAAACGACGCTCTCAGTAAGGGTCTGGTTTTCTGTTAGGAGGTTCACCGGACTGTACTACAAGGAGTTTGAGCATGGAGACAAGAACTTAGAAATCAATTAGTCATCCAACTCTGACATTTACTTCTTCGTTAACTTTAGCCTTACTGTCCTGTACCAGCAGAAAAAATGAGGAATGCTGCTTTCAACACCGCAATGTAGCCCTTTAGCGAGAAGAGGACACCAGTGCATGGAGCACAGTGCAGCTCAGCCTCCAAGGGCACATCCTGGAGAAAAACAGAGCATTAACCTCCACAGAGGAACATGGGGAAGATATCGCGAGAGACTGTAACAATCTGTCTAAACAGAAATGTTTTAAATGGAATTAAAATAAATAGATTTTTTTTTTAATTTACCAGCAAAACTTCATATTTTTTTCTCAAGGGGAAACCACTAAAAATATTTCCATAGACTCATAAATATTCATGGCAAATGGGGAGGGAGAGGGATATTTTTACCTTGTAGGGGGACCTTCTAAAGAGCACTAACCATAGATTTTCCATGCGTCAATTGGCTTCCAAAGCTGTGGAGAAATGTGAACATATTTTTTAAAGGAAAACTTAGTGCTGTTTTAGATGCCGTAGAATATCCCACCTGGACTCCAACTTCAAATTTCAACTCCAGACCTCTTTAAGCCCATGCCTAGTAGAGTCAAAAGACTGCGCTGTGATCCGGTTTTTGGCGTTCATATATGGTCCTGAGGTCTGGGATCACCCAACCTTCTCTTTGATCAGCTGAATAGATTGAGTTCATGGAGCCTTTCACTCTATGGCACATTTTTACTAATTTACTCATTCATGCATTTTTTTGTAAAAGCTCCTCCAAAATTTCAAGATGTTAATTCTCAGTCTGTGGATGCCAGAAGTGGACAGAGCAGTGGCTCTAGTAACAAGCACAAAGAGAATGTAAGCCATCTGGTCCTCCTAAATGGGGCGTTTGTACCATCACGGGTGCCATTAGCCAGTCCCGTTGGCCACGGTGTCATGCTGAGGCTGATGTTCAGCTGTTTACCCACCATCACCTTCAATTCTTTTCAGGTCACAGCCATCTGGGATAAAATTTTCCATTCTGCACGAAAAGCTACATTCTTTGTCCCTGGACACATGGCATTTGGTCACCTTCAAATGAATTTTCATTGCTTGTGTCTGGCTTACTGACATCGCATGTCTGGGATTTGCTCTTATTCTTTGTTGCCACACAAACTTCGTGTCATTTGAAAGCCTGTCCACAAGAAGTTTGTTTATTCTTACCAGCCACTGACACAAGCATGCTGCATTTGTATTGTTCTAATTTATTAATCAAATCATCATGCAGTACCAACACAAATGCATCAAAGATGTCTGTTAGAAGCTCATAATCTCATTAAAAATGATATCAAGTTTGCCTGACAGATTCTATTTCCCTAAAAGTCATGTTGGCTGGCAGTAGCTGTTTTATGTTCCCTTAATTTCTAACTAGCAAAGTTCTATATCAGCAGGTACTTTATTTTTTATGGGGCAGACATCAGCCTGATGGAGCTTTAAAAACTCCCTTTTAATTCCTGACCTCCCATTAGCATTTTTCCAGTTCTATGCTCAGTTATAATTCTGTCCTTTCACTAGACAGATACCACTGTCAGAATTTCTTTTGTTTGTTTATTTATTTATTTATTAATACTAACAATCTTTTTGTCATTGTGCTTGCTTTGGTGCTCTCTGGCTTTTCATTTTGTGCTGTTACTTTGCTGAACTGTTTCCACCAGCTCCCGGCATCTCTGTGTCCTTACTGGTGTCCCCGCTCTTGCCGCTTGCGTCTTCCTTTCCAGTCACTTCATGGTCTTCTGACCCAACCTACGTAGGAGCCGAGTTTTACACATTCAAGAAATGGTACGTGGGCGTGATGCCAAGCTAATCTTCTCTTCGGTCTCATCAGTGTCATTCAGGAAAACATTTCACCGTGAAATGAGAGGGCTGGAAAACTGATCCACGAATTAAAAACAGGAAGAAAGGAAGGAACAACCGAGCAAGGCACAGTTACTCATGAAATGGAAGGACAGCCACCTGGCTGCAGCACACCCGGGGGACTCGTCCCTCTCGTTGCTGGATACTCGAATAATCCCCAATAACCCCCGTGGGCAGGTCCCTTCCTCTGTGCTGTGTGTCACTGGCAGCCACCCATGACAATGGCTCCCTGGTTTCCCCAGCCCTGACCTCTCATCCCAGCTGCTCTTTTCAAGCAGCGTGCTTTCGTTTCCACATAACCACAGAGCTTCGACCCTCTCTGGACTCCTGGAGCCCCTGCTGCTGCCTGCACTTCTCCTCCCGAGCCCCCAGCCTGCTCCTGCTCCCACCTCTGCTGTCTGCCTTTACCAAACCCTTTTGCCGTAACCGCGCTCTCAGCCGGGCTGCAGCTTTTCGCCTTCTCCTACCCCATCGCCTGAAACCAGATGAGGAGAGGCGCGTGGTTTTTCTAAAGCAGCAGGAAGGACGGAGGCCAACCTGCAACGTGCCGCGGGCGAGCCCGGCGCGGGGCTGACTAAGCGCACCAGTCAGCCCGTCCTGTTTACCCTGGGCGTGCAGCAGCCTGGTTTCCTTCTCCAAGGCTGACCTTTAGCACCCTCCTCTTCAGCCGCCCGGGAACAAACCTCCGCAGCCCCGAGAGGTGCCTGCATTTCATTTAGCCGCCCTCCCTCAGCCGTCTGCTGCAGTTTTACCACGCAGGGCCAGCTGAAACCGCCCGCCCTGCGCAGACAAAATGCAGTCGTGCCCTCACCAGTGTGAGAGCTCAGGGCCTGGCTGCCCTGCCGTGGGGAAAGGGCTGGGCTGGGGAGCAGAGAGGAGCCACGGGGAGCTGCTGCCGTCGGATGGAGGGCGGCAGAAGCACTGTCAGCAGCTGCCGCTTCTGAGAAGGGCCGCAGCTCCCTCTGCACTGACCGCCACCATCCCACACACTTGGATGCCACCCACAGCAGCAGCGGCAGCCAGCCGGGTGTTTCGGAGATCTGGGGCAGTGCTTCCACCCCGGCTCTGCTGATCCCAGCGCCTCGGGCAGGTGCCCCGGCCCAGACCTGGCTCTGCGCCTGTCTGCGCGGTTTGTTGCCCCCACGTGCGTTCATCTGCACGTATCGGTAACCTCAAGGTAGTTCAGTTTTCCAGAACTTATTTACAGAGGATAAATCCCAGTCTTCCAGCCACCAGTCTCTGCACTTAAAATCCTGTTCTGCTTCACATCAAGACTTGCCAAGACTGAAATAAATTTTTAAGCCTCTCTGATATTACCATGCTCTTCCCCAAGCCCCTGCTTGGGACTTATCTTGATGCTTCTAATCATGACTCCTGCTTTCTCATGCATTTTGTTATACCTTTCTTCCTGAACACAGGAAATTAATAGAATAGACAGACTGAAGCAGTGGCAAGATGGACTTCAGCCTTGGAGTCTGAACTGACCTCTGGCTTTCAAAAGTTGTGGACAATTTTTCAAAACTGAGTTTCTGGTTTAGTTGAAGACAGGGACGGGGATCTCCGCTGGCAATGCTGGGGTGAAAACCTTCTGGCAGCTGTACTGGGATTCCTAAAGTCCTGCCAAAACCCACCAGCGCAGCATGGGATAGCTTCATCTAGCCAGGACTGGAAGAGCAAAGCGGCAGATCCCCACCTGAGGTTCAGAGCTGCTCCATAGCTCCGGGCTCTTTGGCTGGACCTGGGAAGCCCTTGCTGGCAGGGCACAGTGCGGTGGAGGAGACAGCCAGTTCTCTGTCTTTGTTTAGAAGCAGAAGGACAAACACATTCACCCTGAGGCGTGAGCAGTGCATGAGATACTTCTGTTCCACGTAGGTCAGGAAGTGGTTAGCACTGTGGAGCTCTCTCTGCTGCAGCTCTGGGCTGCGTGGCTCACCCATGACAACACTACGAGAGAGCATCATCTGTGAGTAGGAGGGAGACCCTACCTCCCAGCCAGTAATGAGGGCAGATTTCCTCTCTGCGTGCTCCCCTTCTCATCGCGGAGAGCTGCGGGAGCGAGGTTCCTGCTGTGCCGCTCAGCCCATCTCCATTACCCTTGCTGCCGTGAAACCCGGCCGGATGGCAGCCCAGCTGCAGGCAGCAGGCGATCTGCTGGCCCCCGAGGCATCTTGTCCTTAGGAGTTCACACAGCTAGCTGCTGAGCCGGGCCTGCGTGAACACCATGAGATCCCACAGTTGGGGTGGCCTTTGGGCTACCAGAACAACAAGCAGAGCTCAGGAGCAAAACCACAGCCCTTCCTTCCAGCAGCCCCAGCCACGCAGGCTGCGGGTAGTCATGGAAATGACAGCTGCAGCCAGGGCCACCTTGTGTGACTTCCAGCCCTGCCCTTCTTGGGTGGTAACGACGGGCAGAAATACCCAGGGCTCTTCCTGAAAGCTATTGTTAAAAGTCCTTTGCTGAAGGAATTTCGCGCTTCCTCTCCAACACGAGTGAGCCCTGGCAGTGGTACGGCGGTGGCTGCTCGCAGGACCAGCTCCAGCCTTCCCACTGCCCCTGCGGCACACGGGGTGGGTTTCCTCGTAGGGCCTCTCCTGCCTTTTCTGAGCCCTGTTACACCCCTCAGAAGCTGCCGAGAGCGTTGCGGACACACACGCGCAATACCCCGATGCCAACAGGCTCCGTGCCGCAACAGCGAAGCAGCTCGGGTGGCTCCTCCGGATGAATCCAATAGGGCTAACTTCAAACGACGGACAATTTGGGTAATCCCCATAACAGGCCACTAGCCACTTACGAGCAGCACCGCCACGTTTCCTCCGCCAGCAGCTCCCCGCCGGCTGCCCCAGCGGTGCCGCGTCCCCTCCCCGGGCCGGAGCTGCCGGGGCCCCAGCGCCCAGCTCCCCTCCCGCAGCGCCGGGCTCCGCGGCTGCCCGCGACTCGCCCCAGCTTCTAAATACCGCTGACACCTAGCGTCGCTTCCCTCAACTGCACCCAGCTCTGCCTGGGAAGCCCTGAAGCTGCTGGAGAGCGGGGGCCCTGGTGGGCTGCAGGATTCCCTAAACCCTGCTCTCCTGCATCCTTCTGCTGAGGTGATGCTCACCGCCCTCGGGGCAAAAAGCCTCCCCGCCGCGCTGCGCACCCGGTGCTGCTCGGGCAAAGCCTTTCGCTAAGCAGGGAAGCACCTTACATCACGTCTGAAAAACCAGCGACGGCCTTCCTGCAACGTGCAGCCCCTCCCGCTCTTCCTTATTTCATGCATTAGATACTTTTATATTACATTTCTTGATGTACTACTCAAATCCCCAGCCATCAGCAATCGTTTATGTTTCAAAACACATTCTGTGGCAGTTTTCCACTCCTTGAAACCAAAGCTTCAGAGCAGTCCAACCAAAATGCGCTGGCTCCTGGTGATCGCACTAAAACTGTATTCTGCTCCTTGCCCTTTTCCAATCTTAATTTAATTTTTGCAGTACTCCTCTGCTCAGATAGCAGCTGCCATTTCTGG
Organism: Chauna torquata; assembly: GCA_013399475.1. Classification (NCBI taxonomy): domain Eukaryota; kingdom Metazoa; phylum Chordata; class Aves; order Anseriformes; family Anhimidae; genus Chauna; species Chauna torquata. The sequence goes on along the minus strand of VXAL01002026.1, from coordinate 2,395 downwards.
AAACCTTCCTCCATGGGGAAACTTTCTGTTTGCGAACTATCCCTGCAAACTTATGGCTGGGTTAGGATATTGGATGAGGAGAGGAACTAACAAGTTGTGGAAAAACACAGATACAAAAAAGCAGCCAGGAAAAATCAGAAACAAACAAACAAACAAACAAACAAAAAAGGAAATAGAAGAAAAGGAAAATGCCAGGGCAGTGTCTACATCCTTTGCTGGATTTGGCCCCTAGTCCAGATCTCCTGACGCTACGTTCCCTACAGCAGCACCCCATCGTCTTTCATCCCGCAGCAGCTCTGGCAGCAGCATGTCAGGGTGCTTGGAGGAAGGATAAGAAAACAGTGCTGGTGCCTCCTTGTCTCTGACCACATAAAATGTGAGACTGCAGCAGGCCCTGAAATTGCAGAGTGACGCTTAGGGTTGAGTATTCTCCAGGAAAAATGGAATAGCCACTATCAGCATGATTGTGTCACGTTAAAATCCAGTAGAAAAAGGAAGCTGCCACCACGGGAGCCAGAGAGCAGCTGGTGTACGACCACAGGAACACCAGGGCATGAAATTTAAACTGTGCAAGTACGCAGCCAGAGCTGCTCATGGCGCACGCAGTCATCGCCCTCGCCAAGCCGCTAACAGAGGGTCTCCGCAGTGCAGAGTCCATCACACGACAGAAGAATTCATCTTGGATACAAACCTAGAAACGTTGGCGATAAATCAGATCTTGCTGACAGGTCAGATTCCCCTTCTCTTCCTCTCAGTGCTCAGGACTTCACCCGCAAGCTGCCCACCTGAGGGCAGGAGACGCCCTTTGTGGCATAACGTGACATTCGGCCATTCCTCAGAAGGACCGAATTAAAAAGCAGCCTAGGGAACGGAAAGAGAAGTGATTTGAGGTGGATTTCCAGGACTAAAGGGCACCGCTAAATTCATAGCTCTCACATCAGCTGGGGTTTGCTCTCCCGGGATGGGGAATGCCGAGTCCCCCCAGCCTGCCTGCACCGGCTGAACCCGGCCGCACAAGATGATCAGGCTTACACCGGCGTGACTTATCCCCCATCACTGCTGGGAATGGGATTTTGCTGCAATGCAAGGAAAATAGGCGCGTGCAGCAGCTAAAGAAGAGATGTTACTGGCAGTGATGGAGCAGGGGGAGAAGTCCCAGATAACACGTCCACCCGCACAAGGTCGAGGCAGACACCCCCTCCTGCAAAACGCGGCATCTCGCCTCGGTAAACGATGTGTCTGAGTCAGAGCAGCAAATGCAGCAGCAGGACTTCCCCAAGGAGCGGGCCATAATGAGTTGTTGTTCTTCCTCTACAGGCAGCTGCAGCTGTCAGGGCTCGAGCACATCGGCAGGTCCCGTGGTTTTGCAGGTCAGCTGTGTGAAAGCAGCACCGTGTGTGTGCTCCCGGAGCATGGGAAATCATTTTGCTCAGACTGCAATGTCAAAGAGCCGAAAAGATACATCACGTCATCTTCAATTTGCCTAAATTTGCGCAGTGCAAGGGACGTCCTTGGCACAAGCCAGATTGTCTACCAAGGAGCACAAAGGAGAGAACCAGACATCAGGAGGCACCTCATGGACTTGTAATTCCTCTGCAGCTCTGCCGTCCAGTTCCAGCTCAGCTTTGGTCACCAGTTTCCTCCCTCTCTTCTGATTTCTTATTTTTAGTGCCTATTAAACACATGCAACTTCTGCCAGCTTGCCAGACCCTCCCTCCCACTTCTATACCCCTCATTGTGGACTGGTAACAGGTCAGATGGGAGAAAGGATCCGCTGGAAGAGAAGTCCAGCAAAATGATGGTCATTTCCAGCTGGGCTGGTTCTGCATCGAGCAGAGCTGTGTGGGACAGGATGCAGTGCTGGGCTGGGAACCAGGGTGAGAAGCGTGATGGGTGCAGGAGATCAGAGTTGCCAAAATGGGAAGGGGGGAACTGGCAACCACTAAAGCAAGTTCTGCCATCAAGAAGCTGCTTGTGAAAAAGATACACATTTACTGTCTTTTTTTTTTTTTTTTGCTGATGGTCTTAATTTTACTGAATGTGTAAGATTTGCTTTAGCAAAACAAATACACTCTTGGGCTTTTGCCATACCATGAATTTTTAATGCTTTATTAGAACGCATGACGGTTTCAGAAGCATCTGCGACTGCTTAATAGAATGAAACTCAAGCTTCATTACCTGCTCACGCACCGCAGGGACCATCTGTCATCGGGATGTAAGAGCTGTGAAACCAGGCCCAGCCACCAGCTCATTCCTCACCAACCAGGTCCTACTTCCAAAAACCCTCTCTGAAAGTTGGCTGCATCTCCATGGACTAAAATATTTATTTAGAAAGGGTTTTAGGACTTTCTGGGATCAGACAACACTTTGGCCACCTAATCCCAGAACCCCAGGC
>VXAL01002024.1:104737-132067 GCA_013399475.1 Chauna torquata | reverse complement strand
CCGGCCGTCTCGCTTGTTTTGGGTTGTTTTTTTTTTTTTTTTTTTCCCTTCATGTGGTTGGATTTGGTGGATCCGGAGCCCAAGCTGCTTTTTTTCCTCGGTGGGGTGTGCGTGTGGCGTGCGGGGGTTTTCTCGCTGCGTTTTTTATCTTCTGCTGCTTTTTTTAATCTTGGTTTTGAACCTGAGCCGGGGAAAATGGGAAACCGTGCTTCCGACAGAAGGGGAATCTCTCCATCACTGTTGTTGGGACGTGTGCCTGTGGTGCTAGTGTTTTAGAGAAATAGCCTGACAGCTTTCGGAGTGGAAGGTAAGGGTGCCCGGGGCATTTCCATTTCCCATTTCCAGGGATTAAGACTGGAGAGCTTTTAGCTTGGGATTCCGGGGAGGAGGCGGCGGAGGAGGGGGACAGGCTGTTGCTGAAGGATAGAGACAGCACATACAAAATGATCTCTGCATTTACTTCAGCGCTGCAGTTTAAAAGTTAGAGAAGTCCGTTTGGCGACAGGTCTGCTTCACCGAGAGTAATTTCAAGCGAGACCGAGAAAACCTGAGGTTTGTGCACGATTGGGGTAATTTTATTGGGTGGGGGAGATGTTAGGTTAATAGGAAGTTAAAATAAGAGGAGTCAGTGGGTCTTCTGCTGGGGAAAAAATAAGTGGAGTGATGGCGCCGTCTATGTTCGGCTAAACTACAGTGTCACCTAGAAAATCAGTTTGGGGAATATCCAAACTAAACACCCGTTTGCTTTTCAGCAGAAGAGGGTTCCCCCCCTTCCCAAACGGGCATCCTTAAGCCTCTGTGGCCATTCTTTAACTCCTTCCTCCATGGAAAAGAAAGATTTTATTTAATCTGGGTGCCTAATCCTTTCAGCGAGCAGCTTCCCTCTTGTATTTAGCACTATTGCAAACTAAATGAACTGCTGCCGGCACACTCAATTCGGGTGTGTGTGCGTGTGTAATACACCGAGGGAGAGGGAGATTAAGACAATAATTGTGTTTCAGTATCTTTGCATGAACAAGCGTGTAGCTAAAAAGAGGGCTATTTGATTATGATTCTTCACAGAAAACAGCCTAGCACTGCAGACGTCTTTATTTTTCTAATGCAAATATCATAGAGGATGAGAAAAGTCGGAGGCTTTTTCCTTTTCAAATTAAAAAGCAAGTAAGTCGCCTGTTTGCTTTCCAGATTATAAAATTAATCCTTTTTCATGGGTGGAATTCCTAATTTAGACACTTATTGTCACATTGGCTTTCAACGCCTACACCATCCTGAATAACACTGCGCAGAACTGCATTGCCTGCAAAGTGCTTCAGCAAAGGGGAAATTGTTTCCAGAATTCCCTATAAGTTTCTGTTTTTTTAAATCTTAAATGCTGTACCGACCCTATTCGGAGAAGGAGGACCGTGTTATTCATTGAGACGGATGCTCAGAAAGAAAAAAAATCCAACCGTGTGGATAGAGCAGGCAGCAGCTCTGCTTTTTTTTTCTTTTTCTTTTTCTTTTTTTTTTAACCGCAGCTATAAAGACAGAGTTGGTTCTGCTTTGCCCATTTCAAGATTCAGAGTTTGAATTGTAATCTAGGAGATACAAAAATCCCTTCAAGGGAGCTTAATCTGGTGATTTGCTGCGTGTTACGCAATGGGAGATAGAAGATGCCTTGCTGTTTGGTGAGGAGATGAAAAGCTAGGCAAAGACATACATCAAAACTCAGTAACAGTGTCAGTGTGTGTATGTCTGCCTCTGCTTACAGAGCAACAGTGGAAGAGACTGCAATCTAGAGAGTTTTGAAATTAGCTTGGCATCACTTATGCCTACTTGCCTTTAAAAGCAGAAGGTGAAAAACTATTCATTTGTAAGGGATAAGCAACTTCTCAAAGGTTAATGCTGAAAACGTTCAATCTGAATTTTTTTTGGATAACCTTACACAGGTAAATACAACTAAGGTTCACTTTATTAACCTAGGCCACTGTTAAGAGAGCTCGCGGAGGCTGTAACGGTTGACAGGTGCAGTAAAACAGCTTTATTTGGTGATAGTGGCAGAGAAAACGTAATACATCTTTCATCATTCAAGCGCACATCTGCAAAACACAGGAGCTAATCAGTACAAGATATTCGTTATAAGAGGGGAAGTAAGAGACCAGTACAGTGCAATAGGTGCAGAGGTTCTACTGTAGCACTGCAAGCTGTATAGAGCTAATGGTTTTAGACGCTGATGTAGTGGTCTATTTTATACATCCTAAGAGGTTGTAGCACATTTAAATTACTATCTTAAAATGCTGGCACTTAATGTTGGTGTCAGACCATCAGTAGTTTCATCTGCCTGTCTTTGTTTCTTTCTCTGATAGTCTCAACATTTAATTAATATATTAATCTTAGTATTGCCTGCCTGGGATTTCTTTTTATAGAGACCTCTGTATACCAGGTGGCCTCTGCAAATGCATATAGACATATGGGAGATAATATTCCATCTGCAGCAAATACTAATTTTTGCATTTTTAATTTATGGCTGTAATTCTTCACAATTACTTCCCAGACTTATTAGAAAAATAATACATAACAACAGATGCTACCAGCTTTCTCGATCTGTTCTGGTGAAATTCTGTGCACGTATTATATTCATTGTATGTGCACATATATGAATATAGCAGGCTACTTACTTTTTGAAGAAAGAAAGAAATTGCCCTGTTCTTGGTCTATCGGGTGAGCCATCTAGATTTTTACCTAAGTTGAGCAGTTTTAGTCCACGCCATGATGACTACAGCCTAGACAGGAGAGGACATTCCTATTAATAATCTAATAGATGGTTTTTTGTTTTTTTTTTTAATTTGGATGTAGAAGATTGGGCTGTCGCGATGGCCACGTGATGGCGCTGTTCACACAGCAGCAAAGCGTTTCCTTGTCTTATAAAATAAAAATTACCTGCCCTTCTTTCTGAAAGGGGCTCTAACGGCAAGCTTGAAAACAGCTGGCTCGAATATTGGAAGGAGTTTGATTTTCAATGCGTGAAGAATTCTACTTGCATTTTTATTTCATTTCATCTCCTGCAGGCCAAATGACATAGGATGAAGGCTGTTCGTAATTTGCTGATTTATATATTTTCCACCTATCTACTGGTTATGCTTGGATTTAATGCTGCCCAAGACTTCTGGTGTTCCACGCTGGTGAAGGGGGTCATTTATGGATCGTATTCTGTAAGTGAAATGTTCCCTAAAAACTTCACAAACTGCACTTGGACGCTGGAAAATCCAGATCCAACCAAATATAGTATTTACCTGAAATTTTCCAAAAAGGACTTCAGCTGCTCCAACTTTTCCCTCTTGGCTTATCAGTTTGATCATTTTTCCCATGAAAAAATAAAGGATCTTTTAAAAAATAACCACTCTATAATGCAGCTCTGCGATTCCAAGAATGCTTTTGTATTTCTGCAGTATGATAAGAATTTTATTCAGATACGCCGCGTCTATCCTATCGATTTCCTAGGATTACACAAAAAGGAAGAAGACCAAAAATCCTTCTTTGAGTTTTTGGTGTTGAACAAGGTGAGCCCGAGCCAGTTTGGGTGCCATGTGTTATGCACTTGGTTGGAGAGCTGCTTGAAATCTGAGAACGGGAGAACCGAGTCCTGTGGGATCATGTATACAAAATGCACCTGCCCTCAGCATTTGGGAGAATGGGGAATAGACGACCAGTCCCTGGTGTTGCTCAGTAACGTGGTGTTGCCCCTCAACGAGCAGACAGAGGGCTGCCTGACCCAGGAGCTGCAAACCACCCAGATCTGCAACCTCACCAGAGAAGCCAAACGGCCTCCAAAAGAAGGTAGGTGCTTCCTGGGGGGAGGCGGAATCCCACGCTGGTGTGTAGGTCGTGCTGCCGGCTCGCTTTGATATGCACATTTGACTTCCTCTCCACTCCGGCTCGCCTCCAGATGAGGCAAAAGGGCTGGAGGTGACGTACGCTCCCTCAGGGCAGGGAGGGCTGCATTTTCATTTCTAAACTGGTCTAGCTTTCAGCATATAGTTCTGCTGAGCACTGATGAAACTCCTCGTACATAGGTTTCCTCTGTTTTCAGCCCTCACTTACAGTAATGCCCACAGGTGGTGAGCCGGGAATCACTCACCACCCCTTTACTGCTACACTCGACTACAAACTCTTGATGAGATCCCTTGACTTTGCAAGGAAGACATTTCCAAAGGCACGCGGGGAAACTGAATAGAACAGCTGGAGATTTGCCGTGGTCAGGACACCTGGTCCCGACTGAGCTAGCCTTCAACAACATTAAAAAAAAAACAAAAGCAACACATGGTTCTCCAGGGCAAACCCTCCACCTAGAGATAAGAGGCACCATGCACGGTCAGCACATGCCTCTTTGACCTGCCAAACCTGCAGGCTGCTGCTGTGCTCCTTTCCCAGGAGGCCTCAACTCCAGGAGATGAAGGCTTTGCATCTCATAGCAATACTACTGGGGTGGGTGGATGTGTCAGTCCTGACAGCTGCTTCGTGTCCCTATTGGCAAAAGTGGGTTGTGGAAGGGTGGGAAGCCAGGGATCCAGCAATTAGAGTGGCAGCCCACGGCCTCTCTGCTTCACACCTCCCGCTTTGGCCTCCTGATGCTCTGGAGAGGTCTGAGGGTGATTTTGGGAAGAGCACTTTGGGGACCAGAGGTGGGAGAGCGTAGGTTGGACCCAGACAGGGGCTCTGAGTGCCACCTATGGATATGAGGGTCCTTTAGAGCAGCCATGCAGGGACAGAGCAGCCAGGAGGTCTTTGCCCCTGCGGCAAGGGATAAATCATCCGGCCCAGGGTGTTGCATTTTCATGCAGGAAATGTTCCCGCTCTCCTTGTTTTCTGCATAGCCACAAAGCTCCCAGTCTGTGGAGAGGCAGCGCCAAGCTCCCAGCCCCTCTAATAGAAGTGGCTTTGTGGAGGAATGTAACATTGACACGTTGTTAGGAGAGGATTTTCTTTAAGGGCAGCCAAGCCCCAGCGCTGTGGGAGAAGAAAAGCTGGACCCGCTCCAGCTGCCGCCGTGCCAGCTGCCGCGGGCTGGGCCGGGGGGTGGCGAGAGGCAAGGGACACTTTCGGTGTCCTGCAGGTCTCTCCAAGCGCCTCGCAGCTCGGAGCCAGGGAGACGGGGCGATCTGAAATGACAGGGAAGCTCCCCTCCCGTAAACTCCCAGCGAAGCCTGTGCAGCGGCAGGGACGGTATTTAGCATCGTTTAGAGCTCATTAGTGCCCCGGGAGGCGGAGGCAACTGCGGCGGGGAGAGGCGCGGCCCCCGGGGGTGCCCCGGGGACCAGCGGCGCGGCGCAGCGGGGCGCGCAGGCCGCCGGGGTCCCTGCGTGCCTCTTGCAAGAGCAGGCTGAATCCCGGTGTGTCTCCCACGCAAAACAGCCGCTTGTCGCCCTTGGCAGAGGGGACAGAGCACGCTTAGGGCTGACACTTTATTTTTCCTTAAATTTTGAACTATGTGCGCAACGTATTTTCTTTCCAGTCTCAGTCGCATTTTAATTCTTGTCCCTGCTTGCAGCTTTCCCTGGATATTCCCTTAATAAACAGAATTGTTAGAGGGGTGGAAATTTTACTCTTTAGGTGAGAGGTATCCTTCATTTGTTTGTCACAGTACTTCTTATTTTTGTGTGTGCGTGCGGCTGAGGATTTTAACAATAATACCGTTATTTCAGTGTTTTATTTAATTTCATGCACTTGGAAATTGTTCATCAGACTGTTACTGAAAGTTATAATTAGTTAGCAAATTAAGCCTCACAGTGCTTCAGTAGCAGTATGCTCTTTGTTTTCCAGCTCAGTGTTTGAAACATTTTTTGTCTTTTCTGCAGAAGGTTACAAATCTGCAAGAGAGGTGTGTTGATTCATTTTCTGTAGACAGATTCATATTTATCATGATTCATGATTATCAACTGTATTTGTATAAAGCTAGCTTGTGGTTCACTTGGAGGCTTTATTGAGGAATCAAAATGTAGAATATTCCTACCACAAACATGATGCAATTCATCACTTGTGTCAGCAAACGTTTAGGAAAGAAATGGAAAATTTGCTTTCATGGGCAATCTGGTTCAAGTTAGATCAGCACAGGTAGTAAAAATAAGGATGACCAATAACAGAGAAAGGCTTCTTGTTTCTAGAATTCATAGTGGTGACTGAAAGTGCAATTTCATTACTGTAAGTTGACTTTTAAAGGGAACGGTGGTTGCCTGTCACTGTGAGAGAGCTCTGGACTTGGTAAGATTGTGTTTTAAGAACTTGTGCATTACTCTGAGGTTTGATACTGACGTTGCGTAGCAATGGCTTTTGGAAAGAAATTGTAAAGACCTGACAGCTTTCTACAAGATTATGCATACCCTCCCATCCTTCAGATTTGCTTTCATCAAGCTTGACTGTATGAAATACAAAATCTTTCCCAAAAACTATTTCCAGCCCCCTTCAAGAACCATAATGTAAATAGAGAACATTTATCTTAAAGCCTACTGCATCTTTTTTGAACCTCTGAAGATTTTTACAATTTTGAATATGATAAATGGCTTAGGAAAAGGGATGAAAGACAGTATTTTTCCTTTTCAAAAATTTGTAGCATTTTACAGAAGATGTGACAGGTACACAAAGGATGATTGTGTTTCTAAAAGTGCTGAAGAGTGTTGAACAATAAAAGGAACTAGGTCAAAAAAGGAAGCTGTAACCATTATTTTTTTTGAATAAAATGGTTTGGAAATATGTAGTTTAATCAGCATGTCTTCCATAGGCAGATCATCTTTGGTGTCACTGATTAAAGCAATATTGAAAATCACTACATTTTCACTAAGACCGAGATTCATTGTATCTTGATGCTTTTCCATAGCCTTACATCTGCGATGCTTAGCCTGGATCAAAGCACTGGCAAATAGATCTCAATGAACACTCTGGCAGGGGCCTGAATTTGAGGGCTTAGGGGAGTTTGTACTCTTGATCTTCAGTGCTATGACCAAAGTATCGCATGAAGTTTCTGTCAATATGACAGGGCTCAGTTCCAACTTTCGTGAACCTGTAAGCCTTTGCATGTAGTCGATCCAGATATTTTAATGGGTGATGAGAATAAGAACGCAAAAATGTATTTTCTCATTGTGACCAAAGCAATATATATATTATAAATATTATATAAGTAAACCATTATATTATATATATATATTTAGATGGAAACTTTATTTTGGAGTTTTCTGTTGTAAAACAATTAAAATAATTGTTTTGTCCTCATACTTTCATCAACAGAAAAAAGAAGAGGGGGGTATTCATATTAATTAAGTCTTGGCAGTTGGAGTTCTAGAGGTAATCTTGTATATCTTGTTCATCCAGTATAACAGAATTTTAGTCTTTTTTTTTTTTTTTTTTAAATATAGTAGGAATATAGCATTGGTCTACTTTATCACAGATTCTAAGCGCTTGCTACATACCAGTACCTCAGCATTCAGCAACTGTTGGGTTTTTGTCTGTTTGTTTGTTTGTGATTTCAGACCCGAAAATAACAGGGATCTCTCAACAGGTTTACTACTTATGTCCCTTTAAAACTATAATTTGTGATACATCGTTGAATAATAGTAAGATGCAGACAGTTTTGTGGAACTTTCATGGCATGTATGCATTTATTTTTACGTCCTTCAATGAATGCCTGCCTCTTGTTGCACACATTTAAGATGAAATAAATTCATCACACACCCAAAGGTGACTAGCTGGCTAAGTAGGTTGGACATGTCTAGTCAGAAAATCATATGCTGTAGTAACATGTCATAGCGTGGCTCTGTCAGAGGATTTAAACTGTTAAATCAGTGCACGATTTGTCTAGGAAGATCAAAAATTACAAAATGGAGTCAAACATCCTTACACGTCTACAAGGATATTTAAAGTTTAATGTGTAACAACTATTTGATATTAAAGCAAAATTTGGAAAATCCAAAGCAAATAAATCTGTCATAGAGAATAGTGAATGAGTACAGTAAAATAGTTGGAATAATAATGTGTATATCCTTCTGCATACAGTAGTTCTTCTGTCTAAACTTGGGAGTTCAAAGGGAGAAAGGAAGATGAACACTAATGGAAGAACAGGCTTTTTAATTTTGTGTGAAGAGTATTTTTCATTATGACAATATATTGTGTAAAATCTGATATACTAAAATAACCTGTTATCATGCTGTTCATGAGCAGTTTCAACTCAGAGAAAATCTAGACTGTAAAGAAAAAATGTTTTGCTTTAAATATTTTTTTTTGCAGGAATAAAATGTTTCTCCTAAGAAGCTTATGGTCAAAATAATCATGGAAGCTTTCATAAAATCAGAGACAGTGTGTTTCTTCTTTATGGGTCTGGTTACCTGCTGAAAGAAATGTATCATAATCTCCTATGGATTCCAGTATGCTTCATATAATGCCCTTTTTGACTTACTTCACTAAAAGAAAGAGATCACCCTAAACATTTTTAATCTTAGTACATATTTGGATCACTCTGGACCATTCATAATAAGATGCTTTATCAGAGCCATGAAAATTTGATTTCAGATTTTTTTTTTTTTTCTGAAGTGATGAGCTGTAGAGAAAGCATTAATGATCGGAATCTCTTTTAAACAATAAGTCCTACCTTTGTTTTCAAGGATTATATGTTATTATCATTAATGATGGTACTTCAGTTTGCAGTGTATTGATCTGATTTACTTCAGTAAGCTATGAAAGTTCATGTTGGTGTGATGTAAAATTTAGACCTTCATGTGCAAGATTAGTCAGTACTTCATATATAACTTCATGTATGTTTACTGAGTTTAATGGGATTTGGATCAATCCACAACTGAAACCTTCAAAAAGGAAAATGCCCAGACAATAGGAAAAGACCATATAAATAGCTTTGCTTCTAGTTATTTAAATGTTTGGTTAGTAAATGTGTTTGGTTATGTATATATGTCTGAGTTGTAATTTTTATGGTATCACAGATTATATCAGAATTTTTGTTCAGCACTTCTCAGCCTAAGAAGATGGCATATTATTCATTTTGGGATGAAATGTCAGCCTACTGCAAGAGATTGCCCTGCCTTCAGTGAGATCACAGTTGTGCTATATAGGTTATGAACACTGGTTTTCTGTGAGCTCATTGTTTACATAAAACATTGGTGGCTTTATTTAAATAGCATGCTAGAAGCTGCTTTGTAACCTAAACTGGGATTTTGGTTCACCAAACCACCATTTTTGCTTGAATCAAACCTCTGTTTATGCGCATTAGCGCACGTACATCATGGAGAAATGCTCTCAGCTGGGGACAAATGCTGTTAAATGTTGTTAAAGACCTCCACTCTAAAGACCACAGGATCTAAATAAAAGCAGTGATAAAGAATGGGGAAAATATATAAAGAAATTAAGTGTTGAGACTGAAGACAAAGAATATCTGAATTAGGAACAGAACTCCAGAATTAGGAACAGCTCTTGCTGCTGGTTCCTGTGAACAAGTACTCAATTGCACTGAGTCCTGTACCACCAAACATTTCAGACAAGTCAGGTCTTCTTTGTTTGCCTTTGTCATATCAGTAGACTGTGCTTTTTGTCCTCAGATGCTTTTATTGCATTTTGTCTGAGTGGGCAGAGCACACAATGTCTTTACAGCATTTTAGAGCTCGTCCTTGCATGTACTTTTGACTAATGTGTAACTGTTCACATGTAGAACAGACATTAACAGCTGTTAATGGTGATTCTGTTTACATAGTAGGATTTCAGTTATTAGGTCTCGGTGACATTACATGGAATTACATTATGACATAATGGAGGTACTGCTTTTCTTATTATGTAGTGTTTTTACCCGTGCATATGTATTTTATAAATTTATATAATATAGTGATTATGTGTCTATTTTGTGCTCTTTTAAAGTAATTTATCCTCTCCTGTTCAGATCTATCCATATTGCTGTTTTGTTTAGTTTTCTGTTTGCAAAAGCATAGGAAAATGTGCTTCGTGTGTTGGTATACACAGCAGAATTTTCAGAGGAGACTTTCTTTTTCTCTTCTTAGGGAATTAATTTTATGAAGTTTATTCAGTTGTGTTTTATCAAAGGATTCCAACTCAAAGTTGTTTTAGTCTTGAAATTGAAGTTTAGCTGTTCATTTATAAATATGCAGTAATTGTAATAAAACAAAGGTCACTGCAGAATTCCATTGAGCATTATTTGCATTCAGTGTTAACAAGAAATATAAAATACTCTTTAGGATAGAGAAAGTTGTACATGATATAAAGTACAAATTTACAAATTATGCATCATTGATATACGAATATTTCAGAGTTTGAATCCTTTCTTATGCTAGTTAAATCTCAAGAGGAAGACAGTCGCATTTTTCAAAGTTTTTCTCAGTTTTGTTAATCTAGAAAAGAAGTTAGAAATAAAGTTTATATCAAACAAGTGATGCGTTTTTCTGATGAACTAGCCACTATCAGAGTCAAATCAATCCATAATAACAGCGTATGAGACTATTGTTGTTGCTTGACTCTGCAATAGCCAAATTAATACCCTTACTAAAGGCAAATTCCCAATGCTATAAATATAATTTGGTCTAAATAAAGATTAGATTAGAGCCCACAGAATAGATGTGAAAGGGTGATACGTGTTCCTTCTATCAATTGCAAATTATTTCATAATTTGTATTAATTCTATCCTTTCAGGTTTCTTAGATTTTTTTCTCTTTAATTTTATTTTTGAAGGTATCCTTGACACCTGGTGGAGTGAAACAGATGCACTCAAAAAAAAAACTATTTTGTAACTGCTTGCTGCCTTCTTTTCTCTTTTAGCTAATAGCCTCTTAATGTGTTTTCCTTCAGTTTCTGGTTTTTGTTCTTCATTATCTGAAGGTGAAGCAAGACATATGATATAGTCAAATTAGTATCTTTGCTGTGTGCAAACTTGAAACTTAGAAGCAAGCTATTTTTGGTTAATCAGTTCAAATTTTATTTATATCTACCTTAAATGGCAAAAACAGAACATAAAATATAAAATTTGAATGACAACCATTTTTGTGTAGTTTGATAGAGAATTGGTAACAATGAGGGAATAATGAGTCATCCCTTCTTTGGCAGTTCTTCACCAATTTGCTCTCTTTTAATTCTTCAGTAGATGTAAAACAGTTTGGGAGTTGGCTTTGGTTCCTGTTGTTCTTCTTCATGTATTTATTGCTCAGTTATCAGGTATGCAGACACATCATTTGTTTATAGGATGGTTTACAACTTTCAGCTATAGCCGGTAGTTGTGTGAAGGATGATGGGGGGGGGTTAAAGGATCAAGAGAGCAATTCTCTAGCTGCTCATTGTGGAAAAATGATGAACCGAACTTCCAACCTTACTTCTTCTAACTACAGTTGGAAGTATGTTTTGTTGAAAGAGAATTTGTTCAGCCTTGCGGTGTATTACTACAAGTTGCTTGTGTCAATCTGAGACCACACTGCTGCTGAGATGGCTCTGCCTCCACTCTTTTCCCTTTGCTGAACTATTTCAGCACACGAAGCAAGCAGAAAACTATTCAGCCTTGTTGTTTTATTTGCTGGGTGATCCTGATGTTGGGTGAGTGTGCTATAATGGCCCAGCAGAACCTCCATCAGTACCAAAAAGTGGCACAGGAAAGACCTGGAAAGGAACAGCTGTGCTGGTGGAGCCAGGTTTAGGTTGGCTTAGGCCAAAAAAATAGTTTATCAAAAAGCAGTCAAAATGTGTCCCTGTTGCCTATCCTTTTACATGAGTTAGCAGCCAGTTGCATAATACTGTATTTCCAGGCAGATATAACAGGTTCAGTTACAGTATTACCAGTGGATCGTTCAAAATCGCATCCAAGATACGTGTTCATCCAGAGCTTCCTGCTGACTACTAAAGAGTTGTGCAAATTGCTGTGAACGTGTGCACAGAGTGCCTGGGGATGAGTCTGCGAAGCCCTTGGAACTTGTTCCTGTAGTACAGCTGGAGAGGGCTTAAATTACAGATTAGAAAATCAGGGAATTTAATTAATGCTATTTGTTGATGTGGAGGAATAGTGTTGCACATACTTCATGTAAGAAGAGAACTTTTTACATCTTACATCTTAAGATTTCATGTGGAATCTTTCTTTGAATCCTAAGTGGTTTGCTTTTCTTACACATTTTTTGCTTATCTAAACTATGAATATGTCCTTTGCAGTCCCTTCTGTTAATGTAATCATAGAATATGTGAATTGTCTGCAAAGCTGGGCACTTCAGCTTGAACAATAATGAGTTACGTTTTATCCCTGGAAATGTTTTGTTTGTTCTGTGGCATTGGCTGGTATCTGCAGTGATTGGCATACATACAGGTGCTCCGTACTGCTAGGTTTGAAGGTTGATGGATGTGTTTCATACCGATGAGGGGAAGGAGGAAAAAGATGCAGCACTGCAGGAGTAATATGAGTACAGAGTCTAGCTGGTCCTGTCTGCACCAAATGTCTAGGAAGTCACTGACAGTACAGTGACAATACAATATCATGAAGGTTTACTCTCCTTGGAGGGGGGAGGAGGGTGCCAAGGCTGGGATAATAGCCAGTCCCAGCACCTGATAGAATTGTGAGAGTTATGTGTAAGGCCACAGGGCTTTGACTGATTAAGCTATTATTTGGGTTCATAAATCCAATAAATATGAGGCTAAATGCTTGAAGGAGTATTACAATCAGAAGAAAAGTTTGATAATTATTGTCCTGGGAGCGATGTAATATACTTAAACATAATTGGAGCAAGGCCTGGAACCTACACTTTCCTATCTAGCAAATGAATGTTCAAATTATTACATATCCGTTCTCTGTAGTCCAATGAATATTTAATTTATCCACAAAAATCAAGGCAGCTTCAAGTTTGTGAAAAATCAAGAATATTCCTATTCCTTGACCAGATACACCTTCTGAGAACCAGAGCCAGTGAGTCCAGATTGCTCCACGTGCTGCAGTTGATTACAGGGTGATCAGGTCTGGGTTAGCAGTAGATTATAAAAGGAGGGTTCCATCTTTGGCTGTGGTTCATACAAAGCTTGGTCAAGTAGATATGGTCCAGGACCACTGTTTAGATTAGGCCCTATTGCTAAACAGGTGGGAGTGACGCTCCAGAGCTTGCTGCTTTCTCACAGCAAAGGCGATGCCCAGACCCTTGCGAGCACCTTGTGCATGTTGGTTATGGCTCTTAGACACCAGTAGGTGTGGGCTGCCCTGGGACAAACATTTGGGAGTTCCCCATTTTGGATATAGGCCTGGTGGGGCATGTAAATTTATTTGATTTGTTTCTTAAATACAGCTTCTGTGCATCACTTCCGTTCCCCATAGTATTGTTATAATAATAATTCCTTGGCTTCTGGTGATATTATGAGGGTAAATATGTCAAAGTTTATAGGTTGCTCAGTAAGCAGTATCATACAAGTACTTAAAACATATAGATTATGCCATCAAATGCTGAATCTGAAAGGTTTTTTTTCTTTTTTTCCTCACAGTTCTGATGAAAATCAAATCCATATTGTCTTCAGGTATTTTCCGGTGCTCGAAGTGCAAGTTTGATTTTACTGACTGTTTTGCAGATGAAATATATGAAAGGAATGAATGAATCTTAACATTTATCTCCTATTCCATGCTTTCAAGGTTTTTGATAATGGATTTTTGTCCTGGTTAAATCTGAAGTGTTGCAAAAACTAGATTTTAGTTTGATAACGTAACATGTATAGTGACTTTACAATAGAAGATTTTCTATAATAAATAAAGTATGAAGGGGAACCCAAGTGTGCCAGGATGTAGCATCTAAATGATTTTCAGACATGACTGGATTCATGCTTTTGTGTTTGCTTGCACATAATTAATTTCATTGAATCAACAGGATTATTCATGTAAATGAGATTTAATTAAAAGCAGGTTTGCCAGTAAAGACCGTTAAATGAAAACGTGGATCCTCTTTAATATATCTAGTCAATATTGGAATAGCAAACAATTATTTTGTTATTAATTGGATTAATTTGGTTCCACATTCAGAAGACTAAATTTTTGGTGGTTAATATCATCTGCAACGGTAACGTGTTTTTGTTATGTTACCATATATGCACGATTAAACATCAGTTTAAGTTTTCTTTTAGGAACAAGCAGCCAGATTTTTCAAAAGGAAATATAATTTTCAAGAATTCAATTTTATTCAGCAGCTTTTTCTCTTGTATATTGTGTAGTGTCTTTATATGTTTTATCAACTTACTTCAAGGATTACTGTGTCCATTTTTTGTCCTTTCAGAATTTATTTTCATTATATTCGGTGCTTATGGTTTGCACTTCATTTTTCTAAGGATAGCCAGTAGAAGTGACATTTTGAACATATTGGATGGTTAACAGTTCTTTCAGTGCACTCCATTGATCTATCCAAGAAACTAAAATTAGGAGTAGTTTCCTTAATTGGGCAGTAATCAATCTAACTTTACAGTTTTGTTTCCTCTATTAAATTACAATTACATTACCAGTTCTCTGTTTCCTTTTTGGAAATGGCTTTATGCAGTATATGTCCACCTGAAATCTACAATGATGTCCCAAATCATTTGTATTTTATAAATATCTTCATTCATTTCTCAAGGGCTAATGTTACATTCCAAATGCTGCTATGGTCAAAAAAGAAGCACATCTTATATGTCAAGCAAAGACTTTGTTGTTAGTTTAATTGAAAACTTAACAGTTTAAAAAAGGATTAGTCCAGATTAAATTGCTACAGAAAAATAAAATAAAATAATACATTTGAAGAACAGGCTTAATAATAACACAGATGAACTGGTTATACGTACCCACCTGCCTTTTTCTGTGCACTGCTTGTTTCAGTGCCCCTCTGGTCTGAAGGTCCTTGGCATCAGTCTTGAAGCGGGGCTGTATGGAGAGGTATCAGTGTCCCAAGTCCTACCCATTAAGGAATTTCATGGCTGGTCACTTTCTTTTCTCTCAATAGTCCACTTGAGGCTATTTTTGTGTGTTTTGTAACATGCTTTGACATATCACTGGTCTGTGGCTGCTTGTTATACCTGAGTTTACTGTATTTGGACAGTCTTAATGTAAGTTGGATAAATATTCTTTGTTCTACATGTTACCCAAGAACCCAATTCTGCCCACTTCACAGGTCTGCACTGCTTTGACTGATCGTCCATGTATTCTTAGCTTCGGGATCCCAAGTGCCATCCTCAGCCTCTCACTAATTCTGTTGGACCTGTGCTTCTCTGCACTGCATCCAGCGTTCCTCTGGAGGCTCTCATACTATGGCTGTGCCTTTCTGCACTGCATCATTTTGCTGGGGTAATAAGTACCTCATTCTATACAGACCTAATATTTGTTGCTACCATCTATTTAAAACTGTGGTTATACTTACTGCTTATATAAAGCAAAAGTTAAACAAATCAGGCAATAGCTGCCTGATCAGTGAATAAGCTTAAACAAAGCTCCAGGAAGAACAGGACAGGTTCAGACAACATGTCCTGAGGCTTTTTACTGGCAACAGCAGTACTGTATTTGCTGGGATACAGGGCTACAATAAAAACCGTTTAGAATTAATCAGCAAGAATGGCACTGGTTATCTACATTGTACTTTTTTTTTTTTTTCTTTTTTCCCCCCTGTTGAATGTGTCCACAAGCTTCCATGGAATTTGTTTAAAAAAAAATTCAGCATTCTAAGGCCTGTATCTTTTTGTTGTTGTTCTTGTTGTTAGATGAAAGAAAAAGTAGTATCACCTTATTGATTTATATTTGATAAATGGTATCACTGTAGACCCATCTGGATGAAAACAGGTATCACTGTAGAGGCCATTGCCTGATGTTGGGTTATGACTGATAAAATTACCGTAGAAATAGATGCTTTTTAATTCTTGTTTTTCTCTAAGTAAGTTTGGTTTTGCATTCATCTCTAAATGTTTCCTTTCACCAAACATTTTGAGTACATGATACGTGTTTGAACATGAAGTTGACAGTTATTTAAGATGACAACCACTGTCAAAAAGTTTCTTCCTGAGAAGGAGAAGGCATTAAATTATGAAGTATTGGAAGAATATATTTGTTGTACAATGAGCTATGGAAGAATATGGGGCCCTAAAGGATGTGAATATATACAATAAAGATTATCAAAAAACATGTCAAGAAGATCATCTTAACCACAGCATTTATAATTTACTTAGATGGAATGAGGTGAGAAACGCAAAAGCCAGCACATAGGATGTTATGGTGGTTTACTGAAACTATTCAGCGATTGTTAGATTTTAGAGGTTGGTAACTGCCATTTTTAAAAAAATCTTGACTGACTATTTTACAATAATGCTGTGACATATTGTGTCAAAGGATTTTTTACACTTCTAAGGTCTATTTTCTATTGCATATATACCTGGACCATAATATTTCACTTGAAATAGTTGAGTATGGAAGATCTCAGTTTCAAAACAATATTTTGCATTAAAATCGATGGGGATGTATTTATAATAGAATGGCTATTATTTTCAATGATCTTGTTGCTACTTTTATGGTTAAGAGAGATCTCAATTAAAAAAATAAAATGTATTTTGCTAGCAGCACAAAGGGGTGTGAATTGCATAGCCTTTTCAACATGGATCTTTGTAATGTGTCTGATACCAACCAAGAATTGAAAAGTCTTTCCCGGTCAGACTTTTCTCACAGCTTAGTTATCATTACAACTTTTTAGCTTATGTTTCATGACTGCTTAGGATCTTTGTACATTTTAAGAGAGAAAGCTATCTAAAAGTGATTCTTTTGGCAAATTAAGGAAAATCACTGTAGTATGCTGAAAAGAAGGCTATCTATGCCTCTTCACAGAGAGAAAATTGGATTCAAAATCAGCTGAAAAGATGAAAATTTAGAAAGTATTTGTGTCTGTTGTGTGGGTTAATTAAAAATAAATAAATAAAATGGAGACTAGATACAGGATACACTGGAGGTTTCTTGGGAAAAAATACTGAAGATGCTGAACATTCTCTTCCAGAGAAAGGCACTATTGCAGTATGACCAAGATGGTACCTGATATTGTGATATAATTAGGAATCCTACCATTTCAGGACAGGGATCTGTTTGGCATGCAGGCAGAAAGTCCCCTGGTATTCTCCTTTGTTCCTTTGGCAGACTCACGTTGCTCGTGGTAGTGATGCGCTGGCGAAGACACAAAGTGCTGTGTTGATCAGAGAACACATTATGCACATGCTAACTTGAAGGATGATCACACACTGTTTCTCTTATAAGAGAGACCCTCAGGCCACAAAGTCCATTTCAGCATATTTGGTATTTGTAATTTGTAGCTCTCTTTTAGAAATTGTCGCATTGCCCTGATGGAGCTCACAGCGAAACACTGAGCAGGCTTCTTCATTTGCAACTCATAACACAAGGTTTATACATTCTTAAGCTTCCCTTGAAACTGCACTGGCTCTAAATACGTTTTTTGCTTTTTTTTTTCTTCTTTTTCCCTTGGTCTCCTTGCGGTTTCTCATCTCTAGGTTGTTACCTTTTTGCATTCCTCTTTCAGCTAAACCCTCAGATTTCCCAGAAGCTTGCACTTTCACAGAACTCCAGTCTTATTAGTACTCTAAGCTTACAGTTTATCCCTTCTGGGACATAAAATAGGTGAAGCAAACAAATGCAGAAGCTTTGCAGGAATTAAAAAAAAAAAAACAACACAATGAAACAAAAACTGTATTTCAGCTAATCAGGGAAATTCTCATGCTTGGACAAAGAACTAAAATCCCTGTTTTTAATTCCTTTTATTTTTTTTTCCCCCTCAACACTCCAGTCACATGAGCAGTTGAAGTTGAACGTCTGTGAGGAGTCCAGTATTCCCAGCTCTACCCTCTACTTTGTACATGATTTTTCTGCATTATGAATTCTCTTCCAATCCATTTTTTTTCTGCCTTCAGGAAGCTATGCCATCAGCTTCTGTTTTCTCCATTGGTTTTATATGTAGAAAGGATCTCACTCATAAAAGGCAGGATATGCCTTCCAGCCCCATGCCCTGTTCATTTCTGCAGATCCCATTAGAGCTGTGGTGGTGGAGTCTAAGCAGGCAACCAAACTGCAGTGGGTTAAACTGGGATGTGAATTTAGTGTGTACATTGCCCAGAACCCAGTCTTCCCTTAGTCAGGAAATGCTTAACCACCAAAGTGGGCTTTCCCTCTCATTTGCTTCTGCTAGCCCCATAAATCTTGCCTTCTTAAGCAACTTAAGTTTCCTGAGGCTGCAGATGACCATGAACTAGTAACTCCCCCACCTTAGGATACTTAAAGTATCCTAAGGCATGTGAAAGGCATATTTAATCTCTTTTCTTAGCTGGTATTTTTGAATAAAAGTGAGCAAAAGGCTTTTGGTTTGGCTCAGTACTCTCTCGTATACATAGCACTGCCCCAAAATGCATAGAGGTTTGATCATCAGCAGGATAGATGCCTTTTTTCTGGCTCACAGCAGACTTATGTGATCACCTAGGTCCTCAACCATACTCAAAGAGGAGACAAAGTATGATGTGCAGTCCTGGAAGCCTTTATTTAGGCCCATAAGGAACAAGGATCTCACTTGCAGGAATTATTAGCAGCTAATCCCAAGTCATCTGCACCACTTGCTTGAAATTAAGCTTCCAATTCTGCTCAGTCCCCTTGGAGACACCAAAGTAGGTATCTAGAACGTACACAAATATTGTAAGTTAATCCATTTGCAGTAACCTTGTAGACTTTCATGATGTTGCTTGTCAAGCTTTGCTTATGTTAGTATTTAATTTCCACTGATGTCAGTAGGAGTGGAGGGGAGAAGATGAGCCAAGGAGGTTTTCATTATTCTCTGGTATTGGGTTCATGTCATTTTAAGCTGAACTACTAGAAAGAGCCACTCTTTGTAACATACACTCTTAAAAATGAATTTTTTAGTGAAATTTTTAGATTGTATTAACAGAAAATTTTTTTTTTTTCAGTTTATATAAAAGCATAGTTACAAGTTAGTTGTTCATTAGTGTAACAAAAGTACAGGTGTTATTTCATCAATATTTTAAATTTTCTATTGCAGTAGGTTCACTGCCACAAGTGATTACTACATTTTAGAATAGATCTGCAGTGTGTAAATGCACATTACTCAAATGTGACAACATCTTAATCTAAACTACATAAGAGGTATTTGAAATCACATGAAATATAGACATCAAAATACTTTAATTTATGAGTAAAAATGTATAAGAAATGAAATTATTAAAACAGTTCAATATATGTTGTACATTTTTGCTTAAAGTATTTATGTGAAAACATACTAAGCTCAGACAAATAGAAATAATTGTCTACATACATACAATTGAGTGTAATGATATTATAAATCATTTATGCTTTAATTGGAGGATATAGCTTATCGAAAACTGTTGTAATTAGTGCTTTATACCACGTTTTTAGCCCATTGTGTCTGTAATAGCACAGAAACATTTTAAGTTGTCCACCTGGATTTTTATGGGATTGTCTCTGTTTGCTGTGAGGATTATGGAATGTTAAATACTGTTAGGAGAGAGTAATCCATGTGGGCTGGTTGTCACGTCTGCCAAAGAAACAGATGGACTGATGACCTTTTCAGGGCAATGTTGGATCTATGTGCTTTTGAGTAGCAACGGTGCTGAGAGCACTCTTGCTCTCTGAGCTGTCTTTATTCAGTTAATCTTCATTTATATCACTGAATAGCTTTAATGACCGATCACAGCATCATTTTATGCTGTGTGTGTGTGTGTGTGCGTGTGTGTGGTGAACATCTAGTAGCATGAATTTTGAACTGTGGCCAGGTATCATACATAAATGTATTTGTCCACACAGGCGTCCCCTAAAGCCTTTGAGTGCACATTTCCATTTTCCAGGAAGTTTCATTTGTATTTACTGCACTCATTGGTCACATGATAAGTACACCCACATGACATGCAGTTTTACAGTACTAACAGTTTTGTGTTGAGTTGATGTACAGATCCATGGTAATCTGGAACAAATCAATGCCATTTCACCGAAAAATATGCAGGGGTCTTGCAGTTTTATTGTTTAACCAGACTTGTTAATGACATTAAAAATCATCTTCTGATTCTTTTTCTTGTTACTAAATTGGCAGAGATTATGTGTTTCTTGTTCCTTTATGTTTGCTTTAGATTGTTTCATATATGTTTGCAGAAATTGTTGGTATGCAGCTATCAAAAGGCAATTTATGCCTCCACCAGAAAATCTGCGAAGTTTATGGGAACAATAAGGTCCTGGTTTCTGAGGTTGCCATTCACCATTTCAACAGCAATAAAATAAATTAACAAAGCATTAGTGTTCTTTGTCCTTACATATTTCTCCATTTAGAAAAAAAGGTTTGTAAACATATAAACTTTTTTTTTTTTTTTTAAATTCTGCTCTGTATAGATAGAAAATAGTTGTAAAGCTAGAGACAGGCTATCCAGAAAGAATTGGGAAACTTCTAGAATACATTGGCAAATGAGGCTGGAAGCTTGAATAGTTATTCAGATGCTGATTTTCTTTATTTTTTGTTTTGTTTTGTTTCAAGTTGATGTCTAGAACTGATGATGTTCCCTGGAAGATCACTTAAGTTAGGATTCTGTGTTCATGACTTGGTTATATTTTAGCATTTCTCTGGTGTGATGCAGCACACAGGATTTGCGTCAGCAGTCCCAGAGGACCAGAGATTTCCTGGTCCTAATTATAAGTTAAGATTTCCAACATGAGGTGTTGGGGCTCAGGGGAGATCTCATTGCACTCTACAACTTCCTGAAGGGAGGTTGTGATGAGGAGGGGGTCGGCCTCTTCTTCCACATAACTAATGATAGGACTCGAGGTAACGGCCGCAAGTTGCGCACAGGGAAATTTAGACTAGACATCAGGAAAAACTTTTTCTCTCAGAGAGTGGTCAAGCACTGGAACGGCCTGACCAGGGAGGGGGTGGAGTCACCGACCCTTGCGGTTTTTAAGAGGCGCCTGGACAAGGTGCTACAAGATATGGTTTAGTAGCTTAGTGGGTAGTAATGGTGATAGGATGACGGTTGGACTAGATGATCTTGAAGGTCCTTTCCAACCCTGTGATTCTGTGTGTCTGTGTGTAATTGAAATAGTTATTTTTAACATATAAACGCATATTAAGATTTTTGGGTTCATTCATATTTGAGAGTAGTTCAATGTGTTTATGTAACCAGAAGTAATAATAAATTTAAGAGATTTTGGGAGTGGTATCTTAATGCTAAGATGTTACTTTCAGGCTGATTTATGTGAACAGATTCCAAGATGGTTTTGAAATTATGTGAAATAGAATCACAGAAAAATATAGGTTTGAGGTGACTTCTGGAGGTCATATCATCCAATCCCTTGCTCAGGGTAAAACTTGTTTAATTGCATCTTGTATTTCAGTCTGCTTTTTGGTTCATAGTGAGGGTTCCTTGATCCCTAATAGTTCGTACATATGTCAGGATTCAGCAAGTAACTAGACCTATAATCAGAGCTAGTGTATATGTTGTCAATGTCAATTCCTGTCAGTCACCATAATGGTCCATGTTTTTTTAGATATTCTTTAACATGGTCGTAGTATTCTAATTAGGAATAAAATGATCTAAAACACACTAACAGAATGCAGAATGACCACAGCCAAAATAGTTAATCTGAAAAATAGCTAATAAAAAATTCTAGAGAAAACTGTCCAAAAATAATTATGGCTATGTCAACCTTAATTTGTAGATTTTTGTAACAGTTTATCATTTAGGAAGTCAGTTTCAGTGTCATCAAGAGGTTGTATCCAAAAGAATTAGTAATTTGTTACAGTATTTTACATCACTCACCTACACAAGGTGTAGAGCATGTTAGTGTGCCTTCCCTTTTGCTTGTGATATGTCACAGCTATTCCATGCTATTGGTAGCCTGTGGCACTGAAAGACAAGATAACGAATCACTATTCAATAATGTTCTGGAAAGGGGAAAGAGAAGAGGCAGCCAGACAAGAATATTCGAAGTTAAAGCTTGTAGGGAGAAGATAAGGTAGTATAAAAAGAGAAATAGATTAATGCTAGCCCAAGGGGTTAAGATAATAAGGATTTTCTTACAACATCATAGGGAAGAAACAAATACTGGAAAGACTGAAGGGGATGATATTAATCTTATTTAAAATAGCTGAGTTAAAAAGCTTCTTTTTAGGAATAAGAATAAGAAATTAGGAATAAGGAATTAAGGGCAATTCTAGAACAATTATAAAGTAAGAAGAATTTGACAAATAATAAATAAGGTCATCTATGGGAAATCCAAGTATGCAGGAATCAAATTGTTCAGGGAATATGCATTTTAGAATATTATACTAAGTAAATACCACATGATTGCACCATATTTTTTAAATTTAACAAGAAAATAATTAACATTGCATTTTTGTGGTCTAAGAATCTAATTTCTAGACTAGTAAATCTATGAAAAGAAATTCAAAGAATATCACTGAAAATAGCAAAAAGTTCATAATTATCATGGCTTTCTGTATTATTAAATTTATTCTAATAGTATAAAAGTTACCCAGCTTTTTTGGAATTGTAAAATCAGTGAATGAAATGAAAGTATTAAATGAGAGTATATGTGCACATATACGGTTTTATTCAGACTTCTATTATGTCCCTTCAAAACTTAATTCAGATTTTTTTTTGTTTTTTGTTTGTTTGTTTGTTTGTTTGTTTGTTTGTTTTTCCACACAGTTTGTAGAAGTGGGCTGTACGCTATACAAAACATGACATACTAATAGTAATGAGGTGCTGACATCTGTATAAATTCATGTTTGGACTTACATCTTCAGTAATGATTTAACAAAGGAAATAATCTACTTGAAACTTGCAGATGATAAATTAGGAGGAAATGCAAATATATTGAGGACTGGGAGAAAATTTAAAAAAGAGAGAAATGTGGACAGGCCATATGATAATAGAATTCAGAATAATTTAAACTGGTGCTCTGTGTGAGGATTAAATTGAAATACAATGGGAAGGGGAAATCCTGAAAGCAGTAATGGTAAATGATACTTGGAGATGATTGCAGAGAAGAAAAAAGACATGTGATAACAATTTGGAACTCACAACAAAAGGTTCCTATGTAAGCAAAGGCTGAAAAGATGCTTCTGACCTAGATTTATTGTTGTTGGTGAACTGGATATACAGTTGCAAGTTTTTAATTTTTGTATCAAAAAGATCATGGTACATCACAGACCTCAAGGAAAAGTAACTACAATGAAGACACTGAAATGAATGATTTAGGACAGAAGACTAACAGCAATAAAAATATGTAGTTAAACTGAGAGATATGTATGCAGGGTTAACTGTATATCCTCTAATACATGAAGGACATTAAAATACACTTTCAAGTCAAGAAGTCTTATTTATAGAAACTCCAACAACAGAATTAAAAATATTGAATCGAATGAAAAAAGGAGAAAATCTAGGCTAAATACCAGATATAAGATACTAACTGCAACATCTGTTTAGATGCAGTACTGTTTTCAAAACTGTAAGCATGAGCATCGTCATGAGATATAAATAAATTAATTAAAAATATAATGAATTATTCCTAGTGTGCTAGCTGTGGGCTGAAGCACTTGGGAAGAGAGGGTTAAAAGACAAAGACTAACATTTCTGGAGATTACTGCCTGAGTATGCAAGCTTGAAGAAACAGTGGTAAACATGAGCAAAAGAGAAGGATATTAAATTATGTAATACATGGTAAAGTTCCATGCAGCATTTCTCTTTTTTTTTCAAATCTGTTATATAGAGGCATTCTTGTTACACCTTCTTTACTCAGCAAATATATTGTGATGAATTACACTATACATTGCACTATATATGTATATTCTATATCAGCACACCTATATATGTACATATATAGATGTACTCAGTGTGGTTTTTTTGCCTTCAAAACATTATGATCTGATAATAAAAGATTTGTATATTCACCTAAATAAAGATCTTAATAAAAGAGAGGAAATTTTTTTCCTCCTGAACATGATAGTTAAGATGTGGTAGTCAAAGCAGAATAATTTAATTCCTGAACTAATCTGGTATTTTTAATGATAGGTGAGTATGATCCATGAATGATAAAAGGAACAATGGGCATGAATGACACAAACCTAACTGTGGGTAGGAAGGTTTAATAGCTCATGGGGTAGTGGATTGGAGCAACCACCACCATTGCTCCAGGGTAAGCCTTTCTGTTCATTGAGTTTTCTCAGTATTAAACCGTCATTTACTTCAGAATAGAAAAACAGTTCAAGAACTATATATTTCAGTGCTTATAGCAAGACTGAAATAGAACTTAACTGGTGCATAGCATTTTTCCTGACTGCTGTAGGGTCTGTCCTAAATATACCCAGAAAACATTTTAGACCTGTAAAGCAGACCTAGCCTTTCCAGGAATCACTGTTTTCTCAGGCTTACTTCACCCTGGAGGGATTCTTCAGGGGTCACAGGATATACAGAAATCCAGAATTTTCCTTTTGCAGGAGTTTCTTCTCTGCTATTAAGGTACAGGCAATCTTTCAGTCAGCCTCCAGCACTTTTTCTTGTTTGTCTTCTCAATTTCTCATTGCAGGATTGATTCCTTCAAGACTAGAGAAGAATATACTCTGGGGAAAGCCTGTGATGATTTCCTATGTCACCCCTAGATTGTCTTGGGGCTAAGCATGTCACACCAAAGCAAAGAATTAATTCACTGAGACCGAGATTGTGGTAAAAAGGATTAGACAGTTAAAAAAATAAAAGAGGACATCCCCAGTTATACAAGAGAGTTTAATTCTTTTCTTACAACACTAAGTAATTACTTTTTAGATGTTTGGAGAAAGCCTGTCTGGTTTGGATTTCTTCTACCATCATAAGGCTTATCTTAGATTTACAGGTGTGTTCAGTAGCAAATATATTCTTACATGTTGTAAAATTTGATGCTGAAGAAAACTATAGATCCTGACATATGTCTGTTGAATTGTATTGAGCTCTAGAAGGCTTGTCTTTGCATATGGAAAGTTCAAAAACTGTAATGCATTCTTTATTAGTTTGGAACCATGCTTAACATATTTTAAATCCTAGCCGAGATGATTCTAATACAAGGATTCTAAGTTAGATATATCCTTGTGAGATCCAGTATGGAACTTCCTACACACCTGTATTTGAAAGAAGGAGAAATCTTTATTAGAAAATATATTAAAATAGATTAAGGTCGTGTATTTGTTATCAAAAATGTGGTTTTAAAAAAATACACATATTTTTCCCCCAGAGGAATGTGAAATACTTTTTATAAGGACACAATGGCCTCTGAAATGAAATGGGTATAAAGGATGGAAGAATGAAACCTGGAAATAATATACTTTGATATTGTGAGCACACAGAGAGCTGCTTCCAATAGAAAAATTTAACTCCTTGTTATTTTTACAGTACATCATTCAAAGGACCTGCATATTTTTCAGCTTTTCTTATACACAAGAAATAAACAAACAATACTGGCTTTCTTTCAAGAAAAGCTGGAGTCTTTTACACAGTAGTTTACTGGGAAGATATAAAAATAAACTTTTTGCCTGGAGGAATGTGTTAGAGTTTGCAAAATGCCAAGGATTTTTTTTTTCTGCCTGTTATGTTTTATACAGAAGAACCACATAGAAATTTCTTAATTTAAGAGAAAATAGAACTTTCTGAAGTCTTTGCTACAGATAAATGCCAGATCTCATCTTTTTAGCATATGTCATGGCAAAATCTTTCCAAAGAGAATTATAGGCCAGCAGAGAAGCATTGAAATCGTCTTTTGTATATATTCTTGGGTTGTGAGAGACATATTACCTTACAGTGTTTGGTTTTTATTTGTTTATTTGTTTATGTTATAACAAAAGGAAAGAACAAAAAAAGTTAATGAATGTTAATATAGAATATAAGTACATGAAAAGAAATAAAAATCCAACATTATCATTGAGAAAAAGAAACAAATATGTTCTTTCCAGACTTATCATACAATAATGGGTTCTTTTTTTTTTCCTGTGTATCTTGATGACTATTAGTGACTCGAATTTCACCTATGTATTGTCAGTGTATTCTCAGATATATGTTACCTTAGACTTTTGAGGTAAAAATAAGAATTACATTTCTACTATGATTTGTCTACAGTAAAATTCTGCCCTTCACTTCGGCTTCCATCAGATCCACAAATCCAATATAATAACAAACTTTGATACCTTGATATGCCCACAACTTTATGTCAAATACTATACAGAACGCCATTTCATGTTAAAACATAAGCAGATCTATTAATTTTTCATAGCAATTTCAACCTCTAGAATGTGAATCTCCTATAAAAGGTCTGATTTCAATTTGTGCTACTGTCCATGATAAGAGAAGCAGGCTTTGAAACAGAACTGAAATGTGATATTAGGTTTTATACAACAGAGTATTGATGGATTTTTTAACCTTTTAATTGAAGGAACATATGTGAGAAACAGTAAGTAAACAAAATTAATCATCAGGATAGTGCAAAAGCTGTAAGGTTACATCATATTAACTCTGCTGGTGTATTTTATTTCTGGGTAGAGTTTTTATCAAATCTACTGCTAAACAAGCATCTTATGCCATCATTTGGTTGATTCATAAACTATTTATGATAAAATTCTCAGCAGTTTATGAATCACATGTTTTTATTCTGAAAGGTTTTGCATCTTCCAGAAGTATTATATATTTCTTTTCTTAAAAGTCATACAATAAACTGCTCATTCTTCTTTTGTTGTTATTTGTTTTGTTTTGTTTTGTTTTCTTGGTGAAGATAATGATAGTGTGATTTAATACACTAAAGAGTCTGTAACTCATAAAAAAATCATTTTACAGATAATATTTATTAACACAACTCAGGGAGTGGTTTTTAATGAACAAGTTCATTGATAAGTTAAACCCATCCCTCTCAAAGAAAACTTGTGACTCAATCATGATCTTATTAAATGTATCTATTACACTAATATGTTTTAATCCTTGAATGAATCCATTTGCCATTGGTGATTGCTTACAAAGCTGATGTCATTTCTCCTGTTCCTTACTTAAAAGTATATGAAAACCGTTCAAAAATAAAATGGAAGTCAGTTCAACCAAATCTCTTAAAACTAAGAATGTGTGAATTGCAGTATCTGCACAGAAGACAAGTGTATTTTTATTTCACAATCTAAATCTTCATTTCTGTCTTTGTGCAACTTTGAAAATCTTGATATGTATGAATTTTCATGGCAGTCATTTCCATCTGTCTGTCTCTGACTTTTAAAGAAGTAGTGACAGGATAAAATCTTCAGCTTAACCTTGAATCTCTTAGAGGTAAAT
>VXAL01002024.1:61051-101913 GCA_013399475.1 Chauna torquata | reverse complement strand
ACTGAACTGTTGCTTTTTTTTCAGACTGTATCTCCAATTTGAAAAGAAAATTGTGAATTCTCGCTGTTTTCTACCAGCTTAGAATCACTGCATGTCCTCTTTAGAGTATTGTTATCTAGTGTTATTAAAAATATGAATAGAACCAGAACCTGGAAGAATTCTGCTTAATAAATCCTTCCATTCTAAAAATGACCCTTTAATGCTTCTAATGTTTTTTTCCATCAAGTTTTGCATCTATTTTAACTGTTAGTTTTATCTGGTCCTTTTTCTTTCTCCAGCTAATTTACAGGGCAATGTGAAACTATGAAGGCTTTACTAAAAGATGACTGTATGATAACTATTACTTATTATTTACACACAGATCTAGCAGCCTGTTGTAGAAGGAAATTTGATTACTTTTCAGGAATTTGTAACTCTTAAATCCTTGTTGCCTCTTCTTCTGCTTTACATTTTATTCTAGGTGCTTAGGAAGAGTTTATTTGGTTATTTACAGGCAGGTTTTTGTTGTTTTTTTTTTTTAATGGGAATTTAGTTTAAGATGATCAGCCCATAAATCCTCATCTCTTTTCCCTTTTCTTAAAGAGGAATTTAAGATTGGTGATTCCAGCAAATTTGGCCAACCTAGTGTCTTTAACCATTTTTTTTTTTCTGATATGAATTTTCACATTTTTGTCTTTAGAATTAATATTGTTAGCTGTGATCATAGTAGAGAATTGCTTTCAAATTGCACTGTATAAAAGACATCACATACTGCACAACCTTCCAGTAGTTTTCCCTGCTACTAAGGAATGGACAAATTCTTCCCTAACCTGTTAATTTAATAAAAAGGTATATTTAGCATAACTTCCTGTTGCTTTCCTCACCCCTACCTTTTTTTCATATCATATTGTTGCCTAAACATCCCTGAATTCTCCCTACAATATATTTTTAAGCTGATTTTAATAGATTGACCTAGTTTCAACTTTTGTGTGTTAGGTTATTCTCTGCATTGATTTAGCCAGCTTGTCCTTTTACAAACTTTTCCTATGTTGGGATGATCTACAATTGTGCTCTTAATACAATTTCTTTAAAGAGAGAAAAGCTTTCTTTAATTCATTTTTTTACTGTGTGTAAGTGTGTAAGGAATACATGTTTTATCTGTTCTCTTATACGTGTAATAAACCTGGAAATTAAGCATGTCTTGTAGCAGCAGTAAGTGATATGGCAAACATGCTCAATGTATCTTATAAAGTCATTTAATATGGTCTTGAATTTTTAAATAATTAAACAAGGACAGAAAGCATGCTTCATTTTTATGTTGAAACTGAACTTTGAGAGTTTAATTTTAAAATAACTAAATAGCTAGGAAGGGTCTGTCTGAAGTTCAGTATGTAAGCTGTACTTAATTACAAATAAAAATTCTGTTAGATTTTTTGTTTTTCATAATTTTGTCATTAATCTAAGGGGAAAAAATCCTTCTTGTTCTATTTTACTACTTCGCTCTGCTACTCATGCTGCATATAATGCGAATCAGTCAAATACCAGGTGAACACCAAATAGTTTTTTTTTTTCCCAGAATGAAGCTATTTAAACATTTTTTTCACACTGTAGATGTTGAAGACAAGACCATTCATACATTTCTGTTAAGCAGGAGAAGTTCAAATGTAAATTCACACACTGTATTTTCCCCCTATCCTTATTTGTGCATCAGAGGAAAGACTTAGTCTTAGAGAACAGAATACAATTTTCTACCAAGCATGGTAGTTGTTCTACTGGTATCGCTCAGCCAACAGCTGGCTTTCTTTTCTTTCCACTTATGGTACCTAATGAGCACACAGAGAGATGGCTAAGATTTGGCATTCCTAATTGCTGGCAAACACTTTGAAAAGTGCCCAATTTCCTGTTTCTTACAGTTAGTGTGGTGAAATTACTGCCATGTAGAACAGCATACAAACTAAAAAAAAAAAGTAAGCAACTTAATATATTTTGAACTTTTAAGAAAGGAGCACTATTCTTATCAATTGTTTAATTCTGTTTTCATATAATGGGTATCCATTTGTCATGGTATTCCTGTTGATAAGTATTAATTAATATATGATTGATTAAGTAAGTTGAACATCCCTGAGTATACCACAATCTGTGTGTTGTAAAGTTAATTCTCATTTTCAATGAAGCAAATTATACCATAATTTAGGAGCTGTTAGTGTATAGGATGTGTACTGACCCTCTGCATTAGAGTTTTATTGTACCCTGGTTGCTCTCCCGTGAAAAACATTACAGGCATACTGTCAAAGAGCAGAAACAATGCCATATGACTGCAGGCACATCTGCACGAATGGGTGCAAGGGGACCAGAGCTCCTCAGCTCACACTCTGAGCTTTCTGGATATGAGCCAGCTCTGATCTGAAAACTGTGTAACCACATTAGTGCAGTTCTGTGCATTTTTGTAAAGCCCCTTAGCTGGAATGTGGCACTTTTCTAATGTGACTAAATGACTTCTGGCCCCAAATGGGCCCATGTCTGACTATATGGAGTGTGAATGGCATTCTGTCTGCATTCATCCATACACACAAGACCTAAGGTAACCAACCACATACATCAAGTAGCAAATTGGGAAAAGAGCAAATCGTTTCCAGAACCTATTAATCTGAAAGTAATGAGCATAAAACTGTTAATTGATTCCTATGAACAAAAGTGAAGCTTGAAAGCAAAGTGTGATGTTTTTCTGTCCTTACTCACAATATACATTTTTTCTTATATTTGTCACAAAAAGCTTCTTGTAGCAGATGGCATAGATATTCAAAATATAATCGAACATGATTTTTTGCTCCATTGGCCTTCCTGAGCATGGTTATGATGAGGTTTTGACTGTGCTTGTTTATTCAAGTAAGCTGTTTTGGTTTTATTTCTTTATGCATGCTGAGGTAGGGAAATGGAAGAAGGGGGAAATATGGTATTTTTAAATGTTCCTGCTTGTGATACCAAATATAAAGCAGTTTCTCTAACTTATAGTCTTGATCACCACTGTACCTCTTTTTAGTAGGGACAGTTAACAATGCTGACAATTGAATTATCTAAAGTGAGTTTCGGACTTAACACCTCACAGAAATATCTAAGGCCGTTTAAAACTCTTGAAGGTGCCTTCAGATTTGTTTATCCCCCAAATAGTCTGGAGAGATGGTTAAATATACTATATTTGTTATATTTGATCTGATTTCTTTATTATTTCTTTGTATCCACAGCATTTAAAATCTCAGAGCTTAACACTCATTTGCTTTGCAATTGATGGGAGTTGTTTCATCTGTAATTGCCCACTGGCTGCCTGTTACCATCAGCTAGCTAGAGGTTATTGCCTCCACAGACAAAGAGATGAATGATCAGTCTCATGTGTTCTTTGTCAGTTAAGGTGGCAAAGGTGGTACTCAGGATCACAGAATCACAGAACGGTTAAGGTTGGAAGGGACTTCTGGAGGCCATCTGGTCCAACCCCCTGCTCAAGAAGGGACACCTAGAGCAGGTTTCCCAGAACTGTGTCCAGACTTTTGAAGATCTCCAAGGAGGGAGACTCCAGAACCTCTCTGGGCAACCTATTCCAGTGTTCCATCACCCGCACAGAAGAGAAATGTTTCCTGATTTTAGATGGAACCTCTTGTGTTTCAGTTTGTGCCCATTGCCTTTTGTCCTGGCACTGGGCACAAACTGAAAATNTCTCTTGTACTGGGGGTCCCAGAACTAGACACAGTACTGTCCTGCTAGTGGGCATTGACAAAAACTGGGAGCAGTAACACCTTCAAAAAGGTGGGAACAGTAACACCTTCAATATCTTCAGGTAGATCCAGAAGAAGATGCCAAGCCTTTTCTTTCTGCTATTTAAATAAAAGCTTTGACCGGGGAGGAGGTGGGAAGCCATTGCAGAGAAATGCTGGTATGTCTTATCAGCATATATCTGTCCAATACAGCCCAGGTTTAAGAAAAGTCAATACAGTTTAAAATCATAACCCAAAATGAGCGTTGGTTTAGAGAGACTGGTATACAGCAACAAACACAACCCTACATTTCTATGGAAGAATATTCATCATAAAAATTTTGATAGAAAGGGAAGATTATGGCACTACGACATTAAATTGTTTCCATATTACAGAAGCTTGTGTGCTGTAACCTTGTCTCTTTGTAACTTCATCTATTTGTAACCTCTATCTAACTTTATCTCCCAGATCCCAGGGGTTCAGTTCCCCATGTTGCTTGGATCCAACAGCTGGCTCTTATATGGCCCTGCTCTATAACTTTGGCTCAGCTAGCTTGGGGAAATTGTGAAGTGGTGAGAGAGGTCTGGGAAAGTATGCAGAAAGGTAATGTAAAATTACAGTTGGAGATAGGATATTTTTGACAGAGGTTTTGAGAAGTTCAAGGATTCAGGAGCAAAAACAGCAATATGGTGTTACAGCTGATTATATGTGTATATATATATCAGGGAATTAGAGATCACTGCGATGGGAGCATTCAGAATACTGATAAATCAGGCCAGCTCTGGACTGTAAAACCAGGCTTTATGGAATTTGTTCATTAGCAACACACTTCTTGCTCATGGTCAGTTCTTACACACTATTAAACCATCTCATCACTACATATAAAAAGCTGTTAGTCTTTAACACTTATATCTTGATTTAGCTGTGAATATACAACACCATGAAGCTGAAGCTGTTTAAGCAGGATTGATGTCTACGGTCCTTGGTGGTTGTCAGTTGCGGATGCCCAGGAGATCAGTCTTGAGAGCTCATTGATGGTGGGAGTCAGAATTGAAGTGAGCTTGTCTTCTTTCTTCTGTAATTTTTCTTGCTTAAGCCTGAAATTTATATGCTGTTGCCCATCTCCCAAAAGGGTAGTCTCCTCTGCTCCTGATACTGTTTATCTTGAGGTTTCTTTTTGTCTTACCAGTCATCCTTCTTGTGTGTCTGGGAACATATCCTGCCTATTTGCAGTCCTTGTACTTATTTTGTCCTTTCTCTGGTGAGCCTTGTTACCTGGATGCCTCCTATCTGCAACTACACCAATCCTTGTTTTCCCTTCTGGTGATCACATTGCTCACATTCTTGCATAAATTTATGTCTGGATATGCCATTAGAAAATACCTACACACTTCTGCTAGTTACACTATTTTAGTATACTCATATTCAGATACAAGTCAATATCCTGACTAGTAGATTTGTAGTTCATTGGTGTCACAGGCCTCTGTTGGCAAGAGTGGAAAGGTATAAAATGCCAAAAGAAAAATACAATCAGTTGAGTTGTCAGTCTGATCACCACTCCACATCACTGGTGTGGACCAGATGGGGTGGATCATGCAATGTAGCAATATTGAGGATTTGTTTCAGAGATCAGTAGAGGCCAAACTTTTTTCCTCCAACAGATGCCTGCCTTGCCAGCAAAGGCACTTGAGTTGTTTTATTAGGCATGGCGGGCATATTAATGTTTAGGTTGATAGCTTATTAAATCTTAGCTATCTTTTGTGTCTGCTAGGCTATAAATTATTACTTTACACTTTCAAGCTGTATGTGTCCTGCTTGCCAATTTCTTTGCACATGGTTAGAGATGTCTGACCAAGCCGATCCAAACAGGGATCATAAAACATCTCAGGGGAAAAAAAAAAAAAAAAATCTCTGAAGAATTTAGCCAATAAGAAATGTGGATAGAATAGCTTTCATTTGTTGCCATGTATAAATGGGGGACTTTTATTTTTTATT
The DNA here is from genome assembly GCA_013399475.1 of Chauna torquata. Taxonomy (NCBI): domain Eukaryota; kingdom Metazoa; phylum Chordata; class Aves; order Anseriformes; family Anhimidae; genus Chauna; species Chauna torquata. The sequence continues at coordinate 96,193 of VXAL01002024.1, read as the reverse complement.
TTTCCCTAAGGCTCACTTGTGATTTTTAGATAACATAACAACTTCTCAAAGTTGCTGATATTCATGAAGAAGAAAATCTTCTAATTCTAACAAATACATATTTTTGCAACATTCATAGAGGTATTTGCAGACCATTGAATTTTTATGGATTTTTTTATAAAAAGAGCAGTAAATACATTCTTCTTTCAATAACTGAAATATTTTCAACCTACGTGATGAAAATAATATAGTCTAATTGTTATTTAGTAGTGTGTAAAAGATGTTGGAGGTTTTATGGCAAATGAATCTAATTTAATAAAATGAGAAAAGTTCAGAAATAAAAATCTCAGATTTTTGAAGCTTCTTAAACTAAATTGACTTCTCTACGTTAATTAAAATAAAAAAAGTACAAAGAAACAAAACACAAAACCTGTCAGTCTTCCTGGAATTCATGTACAGTAAATTTGATGTAAAAAAAAAATAGAAATCAAGTGGAGGAGGTCAAAACCAGCTGTGGTGGTTTGTGCTCTAGCCAGAGGGTCTTCTTTCTCTTCTTTGGTGAGCTGTCTGCAGTTCACCAGAACTGTTCATGGTAGAACTGAGGGGCCAAAGTCATGGGACAACAGGGCCAACTGATCAGTAAAATGCTGTTAAACTTAAGTGACTCTGCTTTACAATAACAGTTTTAAACAAATAAACAGTAAAACCCTAAAATACCATTTCAGTGCAGTTTACCTTATGTGAATCTGTTCGTCACCTAGAGAAACTGTGTTAACGTATTAAGAACTGCCACCTTTTAGAACTTGAAAAGCAAAATAGTGGAAGGGAGACACTCAATATCTTTGTTTATTCCAGTCTTTTTTGCTTTATCTGTGTACTGGTTAATAACAAACCTACTCCTCCTCCAAATACCCAATTCCATATCCTTTCCCGCATTTATATATATAAAAAAGAAAATTTTAGTCAATTTTTCATATTACTGTCAAAAACCCTGTTATGAAATACACTCAGACTTGCATGTATAATGAAGCCTCTTAATGTACACAGCAAAGCTACTCTTCAATAGTTGGGTGAGTGGAACTGTGCCTTAGTGGAGCTTTTGACCGTACGTTGTTCTCACTTCTGTCACTATCATGTCTCTGATTCTGCCACAGTGTTCTCTACTCCCAAATGTAATTCCTGGGAAACTACTAGTACTGTAGATGAGGAGCTGCCTAAAAGTTCTTTTATGTTTTCCTGGGATAAATATTAAAATTGGCAGGTATATGCTCTCTCTATCTTGTGGAATGATCCAGACAACTGAGTGGTTCCTTAAGAATCTGAATGACAACTGGGGAGAGCTTAATGGATGTTGACGTTACTGCTTCCAGTTCTTTTCACCACCTGCACTGCACAGATACTGGACTGCCTGTCACAGTCTCCATTGCTGTATTTTACGCTGAACCACTGCTGTAAACCACTGGGGTTCAGGATGTGGCTGCTCAGAGCCAGCAATGGGGTGGGAAAACGCAGGCTGAAACCTTAGCCATCACTGCAGGTTAAGCTGTTCCTAATTGTCACTCAGATCATCAGAGAAAACTCTTATTCTGGACTAGAGAAAGATGTTTTGGAGGATGAATAGGTATTTCTGCCTTGCTTCCTCACCACAGCAAGAGAGACAAAAAGAGTTATTTTCATAGCAGCCATTTTGCCTCTTAAGAAGCTTTTAACTCATGCAAAATGGAAATCAGAAATTAAACTAATGCTAGACTTCAGAAAACACATTGTTAAGTCTGTAAATACTGTGAAAGTAACAAAACGTACAAAGATTTTAGTGTGCTGTGAACTATTTTATCTACTACAGCTAATAATTTTTATAAATTGTAAGGTACTCAAAATAAAACATCTGCAGTAGGGAAGTTTCAATACAATTTAATTTTCTCTAAAAGCACAAGACTCAATAGCAAAATTGCACTGTCAGTAAATTTTACTTGAAAACCCTTTCAGGAGATAAAACGATCGTAGAGAAACTAAGCAAAACTAATGGAAGATTTGGGGAGGGGTAAAAATATTAGTTATGTGACCTAATTTGCTGGAGTAAAATCATACAAAGAAACTGTTCAATAATGAAGTGCATTGTCTTGAGTATTCAGTCTGTTCTAAGATGAACTTAGGTAATGTCAGTAATTCCCATCCATCTAAGAAAACAGGCCAGGCTCACATGGGCTAAGACTTAAAATAAGTGTGATGCTTTAGCTTCTCTAAAAATTAAGCACTTTGTTCTCTTTATTTTTCTTTTAAAAAGAGATATCAGTGATATATCAGATGCTGTACTGAGGTAATGGTTAGTAGAAGCTGATATTTTAATAGTAGCCTCCCTACAGAATAAAATGTGGTTACGTGAAATATTTTCACCTTTTTTTTGTACTGTTGTTCTCTTCCCTTTATCAGCTTTAGACTACCCGTAGGCTGTTCCAGGATAATTTTTAATCCTCTATTTTTCTCTTGTGGAAGAGCAGTGCAGCAGTTAATAATACCATGGCCTTAATTAGAAAGCTGTGTTTAATTGGAGGACTTTTTGTCCTTATTAACAGCAGTGACAGAGTAGCAGAAGGTGGTATTTTAGTATTAGTATTTCTGAAAAGGTAAATGCCAAGTTGCAGAGAATCATCTGAATTTTGTAGAAGTGCAAATAGATGTATGATAAAGACTTGAACCCACACCAGAAATTGAGTCGGTTTTCGATATTCCTGGCAATATGTCCTAGTGTGTGGCTGCTGGCTTTGAAAGAGCCAACAGGAACAGGCCATAGTTAGGTGATTTGTATACTTTGAGATTTTATCACAACAACAGAAGCTTCTATCAAAGAGGTAAATAGTCAGAAAGAGCATAAGAGGGAAAAAAAAAAAAAACAGGCGGTAGATTAGCACCATGAGCTTACTGAGTGTGTCTCCATTAAGTGAGGTTACCGTTTCTTTTGAAGAGACTCTGTTTATAATCAGATTTAATTTTTTTCACTGAGAGAAATCCCAGCTAAAAGGCTTTCATAGCTAAGACCCCAAATTGTAAGGGGAATAAAATGCTCCCGTTGGCTTTAATGGCAGTTGCACGTTCTCCCATCTCTGAGAAATATAGACTAATTCATCATTTACTTGTTTTCACTCTGAATTCTGCTTTCTGAGTAGGTAGACAGTGTTTTATTTGGGAATGAGATCGAACATACTCTTACAGAACTGAGAAAATCAATTTGTGTTAAGGGTGATCTACAAGGTAATTGCCATGACTAGAGCAGTTCAGGATACACAGTAAGCTTAATCTTAAAACACATTGTGCTCCTATATGATTTTTTTTGCAAAGAAAAAGTTTCTTGATATTCTGAAATTAGTAATATGTAGTGAAATCTCTAATCCTACCTCCTTTGCATGGGTTACCTTTAAAAACAAATGCACTTTTAGGGCTTTTACTGAAGAGCTGAGAGGAAAGGTGTCTCTCTGATGACTCCATTTAAACATTATTACCATCCTGGCATTGCTGATGTTAGCTGTGTGGATGTGACTTCAAGCCATGCTGCCAGGAGAGTAGAATAAAATCAGAGAAACAAGAAGTACATCATCTCCTTGAACTGCTACAGGACTTTCATAGTCTTGTGTTTACAAGCTACGTAAGCACTGTAGGATTTCAAATGTAACTTCCCTGATGTGAGAGGCAAAGTAGGTAAAAAAAAAAAACAAAAGTAAATAAGCAATATCAAAAGGTAGGTTGTATTGGGTTTACGTGGTAAAGGTTTGGTAGCAGGGGGGGCCACAGGGGTGGCTTCTGTGAGAAGATTCCAGAAGCTGCCCCATGTCAGACAAGAGCCAGTTCCAGCCGGCTCGAAAAGGGACGCACCGCTGGCCAGACCTGAACCAATGAGCGATGTTGTTTGCGCCTCTGTGAGAACATATTTAAGAAGGGGAAAAAACTGCTGCGCAACAGCAGCTGGGAGTGAGAGGAGTGAGGAACAGCCCTGCGGACACCAAGGTCAGTGAAGAAGGAGGGGGAGGAGGTGCTCCAGGCGCCGGAGCAGAAGTTCCCCTGTGGCCCGTGGTGAGGACCATGGTGGAGCAGGCTGTCCCCCTGCAGCCCATGGTGTACCACGGCGGAGCAGATCTCCACGCTGCAGCCCGTGGAGGAGCCCACGGTGGAGCAGGTGGATCTGGCCTGAAGGAGGCTGCAGCCCATGGAGAGCCCCCGCAGGAGCAGGCTCCGGGCCGGACCTGTAGCCCGTGGAGAGGAGCCCACGCAGGAGCAGGTGATCCGGTGGGAGCTGCCACCCGTGGGGGACCCATGCTGGAGCAGTTTGCTCCTGAAGGATGGACCCCGTGGTACGGACCCATATTGGAGCAGCTCTTGAAGAGCTGCAGCCTGTGGGAAGCCCACGCAGGACCCGTTTGGGAAGGACGGCATCCCGTGGGAGGGACCCCACGTTGGAGAAGGGGAACAGAGAGTGACCATGAAGGAGCGGCAGAGACGAAGCGATACGGACTGACCGCAACCCCCATTCCCCATTCCCCTGTGCTGCTCGGGGGGAGGAGGCAGAAGAGGGTGGCTGGGGGGAAGGTGTTATTAGTTTGCTTTTAGTTTCTCACTGCTCTAGTTTGCTAGTTATAGTAATAAATTATATTAATCTCCCTATGTTGAGTCTGTTTTGCCCGTGACGATAATTAGTGAGTAACCTGCTTGTCCTTATCTCAACCCTTAAGCCCTGGTCCATCATATTTTCTCCCCCTGTTTCTTTGAGGAGGGGGAGTGAGCGAGCGGTTGTGGTGGAGGTCGCCTGTTTAGCTGGGTAAAACCACCACATAGGTAAACAGCAGAAAAGGGAGAGTAAAGAAGAAAAAGTGAGCAGTGCTTATAATGCTTTGAGATCAACCTATTTATCAGAGATCAGAAAAAGAAAATGAACAAAAAAGCAAAATGAGCAATAAAGTTGCAGATGACGTGTTGCAAGCAGCTTTCTTCAGGAGACTCCCAAAATCTATTTGTCAGCTTTGGATTCCTGAGTGAGCATGGAAAGCTTAAAGAGAATGTAAAAATAGGCATATTATCAAAACTGAAGCTTTTTCTTGTTCCTCTGTAAACCTACCTATAAAATCTCAACCATCAGCTGTTGAACCACTGAATGAAGAATACAGCTGAAAATAATTTATTATGGAATGAATCAGCATAAGAACAAGAAGGATGAATTAAGTTCTCCCTGCAGGCTGGAGAGAGAGCACCCATAGCAGTTATTGTCATTTAACAGGGAGGACTGTCTGTATGTCTGGCATGAGAAAGTCTGTTTATCTAAATAGACATTGGTTAGGATATTGACCTGCTGGAACTCTCGTTGCTCTGAATATCCTTTGACTGCATACATGGCCACAGTGAGTAATCGTTTGTGAGCTATAAACACTGTGAGTGCAGGAATGTTTGTTCTTCTGCCAGAGCTCAGAGGAAGATAGACTGGGGGTGGGGTTATGAAAAGGGTTTGGTAAAAGGTCAGTGGCAAAGTTTGGAGGTAATTGATGTTGAGCGAGGAAAGCCATCATGAAGATATGTGGGTGATGATGAGTTTGTGCAATATAATTTTGTTTATTTACCAAGGAGAAAAAGGTGAATTAATGGCTTTGGTAAGGGGAGAAACAATAATTGCTCAGAATGAAATCTTTAACAGCGTGCTTTTTAGTTCAAAATGTGGACACATTCACTGCAATGCGGGATTTGATAAAGAGGAATGTTATTCTATGTCTACTAACTTGTGAAAAGCTTTAGATTATGCTTCGAGACTTAAATTCTGGTAATCAGGACATTGCATCATAAGATACATATTTATTGGCCATTCTAATAAAGCCATTATGTCAGAGATGCAGTGCCTTTCCAGGCACAGGTGATACAATAGCCTGGGTCAGTCAAGAAGAGAGAAACTTCAGTGGGAAACAAAGCTAGTCAAATAAGTATTTTATAGTGAATTAACTGTGCTGTTTGTAGACTCCTGTTAGCACACATTGGGAGAAGTAACTTGAAATGCTGTTTTAGTTTCTTGCATTCAAAATGAACAGTGTCTGCTCAGAATAAAAAAAAAATAGTTTTTAGAAAGGGTTACTTCTGGAAGAAACTTGGGTGTGTTTAGAGTTACATTAAACTGAAAAAATGAGATGTATGCCTTTATGCGTTAGTACTTCAGCTAACTGCTGGTGGAAGGGGACCAGGAAGATGTGAGTATTGGGAGCTTCTGCCATTTTTACTCCAAATTACAGACAGAAAATGGGACTAAAGGGATACTTATCTGTGTCCCAAAAATCTACCTTATTCTCCAATACTTTATTTCGGGTAAACACCTAGCAGTTAGGCATGCCATGACCCATTATTTGCTGGTCATCTCACATCACTTTCAAAGCTGTCGTCGTGCTTTTCCCCATCTCCCTTCATCACTTCACTTTCTGTGAACTGTTTAACTGAGGCAGAGCATGTCACTGTCCATTTCCAAAAGTAAGTGGACAGAAAGATGTTACCTGCCACACTATCATCATTCTGTATTTGTTGGTGTTCCAGAGGTGAGCACCGTTATGTCTTCAAGAGCTGAATGTGCCAAGTGCATCCAAATTCCCTACTCGTACATCCACAGGTTCCTCTTCTGGGCCCTTTGCAGGCTGTCGCCCCTTTCCCTATTATGATTTCACACTCATGATATGACAGACCATGATGGTGTGAGGCTGCAGAGAGAAAGTGTATATTTTTTTGTTCTGTATTTGTTCCTCTCAAATGCCTTAAGTAGCTGGAGGTTAAGTAGAACATCAAACATTATGAAATGTTGTAATGCCATGGTAGTCTCCAGACAGCAGGGGAGTTGCAGGAGTGCAAGGCAGCATGTTTGTAATTCACAATAGGAGGTTACATCTTGTCTTTTGATTGCCATCTTCAGGAGAGAAAAAAAAAAAAGATAAGGGCTCTCCCTGGTTGACAGCAGCAGCTCAGCTCAGAGACAGGCAGCAACAGAAGCCTGCTCCTGGAAAAGGAAAGCCTGTTGTAGACTCACACAGTCTGCATTCACTGAGTACTGTAAAATTCACAATGTGTTCCCTTCAGCTGTACTTTTGTCCTTATACTTAGTGTTTCGATAACAAATACGTGTGAAATGTTACACTAGAATTTATTTAATGTTATAAAATTGGTACATTTTTTACTGATTAGCTTCTAGACAAGTGTACGATTAAGTGGTACTTCAAATACATTTCACTTTCTANGTTTTTTTTTTTTTGATGTTGTTGTTTTTTAAAGGATAATTTTGTACATTTGCCAACCAATGTAAGAGGACCTCCTCAACTAATAATTAAAATGATTATTTTGTTATGCAGTCATTAAGAATACATGCTCTCCAGGGGTATTCTAATTTTGTGTGTGACAGATTTTCATGTTTCTGTTTAAATTTCTTCTGATTGCATCTGTTTGTTCTTAACATTTTTTGTCTGTTTACTTTTCTAGTTTTTAATTATTCCCATCTATATTTTTTTCACTGTGGCCTACATATGTTCCTTGTTCTTACTTTAATCTTCCTGCTGTTTGATGAGTTGCAACATCTAGCATTACATAAAAGTTATATTATTAAAATATGATAAAAGCTTATGTGATGAAAGAATATCAGAGATTAATCCTTGATCTTTCTGATTAAAAATATCCTCAGTTATGTGGATGATGAGATCTTATACACTTGCAAATTATATACTGAGGTAAAATAATATCCTGTCAATCTTTTTTCTATTATTCATATTAATCAAAGCTTTTTGACCTCGGAATTCTAATACTATATATCTCATGAAAAGTAGCTGAGTATATTAAGCCTATAACAGTAAATAAAATTTTTTATGCCATTAATAGTACTGGTGTCTGAGAATATGAAATATATCCTAAGAATATAAAAACTAAGAAGTACAGTTTTGCAGAAGTTAATAGAAATATATCTATAACAAGTGATACTTGATAAAGAATAGTGGACCTAATTTCTTGATAACAGGTTAAACTATCAAAAATTTTTGAACATATAGCAACTGAGTTTATACTAGCTTAGTGCCTTGCAATGCTGTTGATCCTTTTCTAGGAGCACTAATGTCCTATTTACTATAGCCTCATTCTTGTTCAAACTGGTGATACTTCTGTTTTAGTTTATACATTTGAGTATTTCTGTGATGAGTGTATGACCCAAGCATAAGGATAAGACTGAGATCGTGGGTTTATTTTCAGTTACTAATGTATAAGCAGCCCTTAAGTTATCTATGGACTTTTAAATAATTTTAAAAATCTTCTTAATGTCAATTTTTAATTTGAAGGAGACAAAGTACTGTTTTTTTACCTTGTAAATAGGTGGAAATAGATGAAAAAAAGATACTCATACTAGATACATTTCTAGTTTAGCTAGATGCCCGTGTCCATCTGTGGGATAGAGGCACCTCAGCGATTCATAGGTTTGTGAAGTTGGCACTTAGAAGCTTTTGAAAGTTCTTCCCAGCACAAAACCATTATTTTCTTTTGGAAGGACGCACATAAATCATTATGAGCTAAATTTACAGTCTTCCTCCTGTTGCAACACCAGAAAACATTTTGCCTGGTAGCACTGTGACATCCCTTGAAAAGGGAGGCATGTAGCAGTGATCTGCAGTACAGCAGGCCAGCGTGGCTATCAACGCAAGGGGAGGGTAGAGCTATTGTCCCGTGTTTCTTTATCATTCTCTGTTTCTATGTTGCTCTTGAGTAGGGAACTTGGCAGCAATCCCTATATTCCCTTGAATGCTAGCTAGGACCACTGCAATTCTGTATTGCATTTGAGAAGGTCTTGGAAAAAGATATGAGACTCCTTATTCCCTTCCCACTTTCAGTTACTTAAGGACTGGCCGGTCTCCACATCCACAAAACTAGTGGTGGTTATTGTTCTATTAATGAAGCTTACCAGACATCATGTAACATTTCATATGTATTTATGGTTTGGTATAACCTTTGAAATAATCTTGACTGTGGCAGAACAAAACTGCTAAGCATTTTTCTTCAGATTCGGAATAAATACTTTCTTAAGCCAAGTGAGTGTTAAGAACCAGGACTGAGATGAATTGGGACTAGGTCTGAAGAAAGAGCACCTGATTCTGAACCAAAAGTGCTTCATTGTTCCACAGCAGAAAATGGGTAGAGTAAGACCCCTGCCAACACCACGTAACTTATAAACCTTTTTATGAGTTGAAACTTGCTGTAGAGTTTTAGAACTGGATTCTGCAGTTCACAAAAATAGAATATATGAATGTAGCAAATATGAACAGATTAGAGAACTTCTTTGTCCAGAAAGGAACTTGTAAACTGACTCCTGTGCCCAAATCCATGGCTCTTCCAGTACCCTGATGTCATTTTATGTGTAGGTCCTTTTGTGGTATTTAAAAACAATTAAATGCAGTGAACTATGTTTATGGTAGAGTCATATCTGCTGAACACAGAACAAAACTAATTTTTTCTTAGTGTGTCTTTGGTTCATTCTATGTTTGACTTTTGCTTTATACTGCATGAAGGAGACAATCTGGCTCCTTTCATAACTTTTATTTTCTTTTTAAATGGTTTGGTTTCCAGCGTAGTGGAGTTATTGATAAGAGTACCATAAGATTTGAATTGAGTCCATTGCAGCACTGTCCAAAATTATTGTTCAGTGGTTGAAAATAAAAGCAGAATTCTTTTTCTGACCATTTGAGAAGTGAAAATTAATGTTGTCAATCCTGGAAAAATGTAATACAACATATTACTTTTTTTTTGCCAGAAAAACTCAAGCATTGTACTGTGTGTCAAGTTCTGATGCAACTTTGTTGATACATGTGTGCATGTCTTCAGATACGCATGTTTGATGGGTGTATACAATGCAATTGAAGTGGATACAGAACTAATGATTGAGGAAGCCATATGCAACTCTGGCAGACATCTGCAAACACTGGTACTTCTACTCTATTTACTTTGTGTATGATACTTAGGCAAAGCAGATTGCTTAAGAAAACATTGAATGTTGCTTAGTGCCCATTAGTACTCTGCAATGCTTCGGGTGCCTTAGTTTTCAAAAATACAACTGCAGACCTCTCAGAGGGACACGTAAATATCGTTGTGTAGCTGTGTAATGTGTTTATAATGCTGTATTTCCCAGATTGAAGTCTGAAGTTATGATGATTTTAAATACTGGAAGTAGGTATTGCCTAACTTGTGCTGAGGCTGGGATATTGTTCTTAAGGACAAAAAAAATTCACAGTGCAAGCCTTGAAAGCTTGGTCACAAGATTTCAGACCTCTCATTGTACTAGCAATACAGACCATCCATTTCTGCATTTTTAGTTAAAGTGCTTTTTTAAATTTAATTTTATTGCATGTTTGAGGACTGAAGTTAAAGGCTAGGGGAAAAAAAAAGAAGAAACCCCGTGGCAGTGCTACAGTTTTCCCTTAAAAGAGTGTATTTGCAGGAACTGCCCAGACGATCAGAATATCAGACACCACCCTTACAAACATTGGGCAAACTTCAGATAAGATAACTGAAGATGAATGAGAAATGTTCCATGGAAATACTGTGTGCAGTATGTGCTGTGTGTATAGACTGTAATTTTCTTTTTGGCAGAGGTAGGACTCAAGCTACAATATGTAATAGATAGTTTGCCTATCCTATTGTAATACTATATGCCACAGTCTGATATGACAGCCCAGTAAATATTTGAAAGAAAAGGTGTAATATCTCAGAGGTTACAAGTCCTCTCATTTAAAATTAGAGGTAGAAGAACAGGCAAGAAAAATTATATCTAACCTTAGGGGTTCTTCCGAAGTTTTATTTTGGATTCATTGATTTTTCCATAAAAGACACATCCAAATTACATATTCATTATACCTTAGCTTTTCATAGTGGGTACCTGTGGAGTAAGTGGAAAAAGTCTCCCACAGCATGTTCATTTTTAATGAGAACAGAGCACTTACATTGTGTATCACAATCAAATCACTTGTCATTCTGTAACAGGACAACTACCAACTGAGCCGTTCTCACAGAATGCCTGCTTCCTTTGGGCTAAGAGGTAATCTGTGCAAATCACTCATCGGGTCTTGGTTATGCCCTGTGTACAAATTGCAGTTCTAGAAAAGAACCATACTGACAGACTGGTGTTCGCTTTGCCTGCTACTTAGGGTTGTCTAAATAGAAATTAAGGTTCTTGTGTCAGTTTTGAGGCATTAATCACTTTGGTTTCTCTTTCATGTATGTATTGTGATAATGTGCTTATTATGACTGATACTAGCTCATGCTTTAATTGTACAACCAGGGCAAGCCTCTTGCTGGTGTGAATTGGTATAGTTCTCTTGAGTTAGTACAGCAAGCTTATATAGCTGAAAAATCTGGACTTAAATTGTTTCATAAATTGTGGATCCACAAAGGGATGAGACATTGCTGCATAGTATAGTAGCACCTAATTCATAACCTGCTGACACCCAAATCTATGTTACTGAAATAAAAAGGCTTCCTGTACATTGGTACATCAGAGTTAGATGTCTCACAAAAGGGCTTAGAAAAAGCAGCATGCTGAGCAGGGAGCCTCTGAGTTAGTCAGTAGGAAATGCTGAACACAGGAATACATCTTAAACTACATATCTCTGTGAGATTTACGCACCTTACTCAGCACTACTGGGAAGCATTATCATCCTCTTGGGATTTCAGTCCAGAGTCATTTCCTGACCTAAGTGTTTCTTCAGTATATTAAGAAAGTAAATAAATAAATAAAAAGACAATAGTTTCAGGGAACCACTTTCATGACTTCTCATCTTTGTTAAATAGCCTAATGTTTAGTCTGATCAGGGGACAGAGGTCTTCAAACCTGTTTCCCATTATCCAGCAGAATGGCCTGATGATCAGGCAAATTTTTCTGGGATGTGGCTGAATCATGTGTTTGTACTGCCCTTGATGAAGCTGCTGCTTTCCACATAATAGAATTAAAGATCTGTTGGTCCACAGAAAACTGCTGGGGGGCTTAGTAGGGGTATGTAAGACCCGTGAGAAGATCTTTTGGTCATCTGCATGAACTAGAGTTTCATTACTTTATGTTTAAATATCTATGATTAAATTACTGTATTTAATAATAGTGGAACACTAGTATTTTTCAATCTGCTTTTATTCTTTATACAATAAAATCAGTATAATACCTAGAAAAAATCTCCTATAATGTATCTAAACAATTTATATTCCCTTTTTTATTTTTTAATCGGTATAATACAAATCCTTGTACCACAGGCTTTGGAGACGGTGACAAAAAATCCTCATCTCTTGCAACCCAAGCATGCGGAGTTGTTCTGTATATCTTTTCTGAGGTATTGTGCAACAGCAGTAGGTAATTAAAACTTTTTCAGTCATCTTCTTAGCCCTGCTTTGATTTAGTCATGGAAAGAAGTTTACAAAGTGACCACAGGAAAGCAGTTTTCTGTTCAAGGCAATGGAATGAGAGTTAATAGATCTGTCACAGAAATCCTATGTAAGAGCATACCGAGTACTCTTTGCCTTGGTATCTTTACTGCAAAATTGGATGCTTGCTGAAAAGCTGTGACAATAAAAGCTTTGACAATTAAGGAGCTGCTATCTTCTCAGGAGGTCACAATGTCTAGGCAACCTATGCAAACAGATGTTATAAAGGAAGCCAACCAAAAAAGTAAATCATCTCATTGCATAAAACACTCTTCCTTTTACGCCTTCTAATGTTTATCCCATTATCAATATCATTCTTCCAGAGTTTGGAAATAAAAAGATTTTTAAAATTAACATTGTGAAGACTACTAAAATTAGCATACAAGAAGAGTTCAGTCTCAATTTACATAATGAACAATGATTTTCTGTCATTGAAGCTGTGGTACATTATCCTGTCACCTGGCTGGTGGTCATGGCCGTGTCAAGGTCATCGATGTCTCTTGTTTTGGCTGAGCTGGTATTTTCTTACTGCCTCTTTAGACAGGGAGAACTTATAGCTGTTACTTTGCTATGGCAGTTTTATTCAGAGGACCCATGATTTGCTTCTGAGGATTGAAGACATCATAAGAGCAAGCCTAAAACCAGAATGAATTTGCCATCATGTTTTGCTTCCCCTCCTNNGCTTCCCCTCACCCCCCCCCCCCCCCCCGCCCCGCCTTTTTAATGTTGGTTAAATGTTCAAATGTAATTTTGAAGGCACTGGTGTTATAACAGTTATAATATAAAAGGGAAGATATTTTCGACCATTTAGGAACAAGTAGACCAAATTAAATTATTACCATTTTCTGAGTTGTTACTTTTTCACTCATCAAATGGTGTGTAATACGCTAATGCAGGGATCTTGAGGTTCCTTAGCCAGGCAAAATTCCGTTATATTTAATGGAGGTTTTTCTGTGTAAGCAGTGAGTAAATTTCTTAGGATATGAACTTAAATACTGAGCCATTTGATTGTCCTTGAACCACTATTCATTGTTTTAAATGGGGGTTGGGGGGGAAGACTATAACAAAGGTTTTTGAAAATACCATTTTGTAAAATGTGTTTTATTTTATTTGAGGATATAGGAGTTTCAGCAGTTACCTACACTGTTTAATTTTAAGGCAGTGCTTTTTCAAGATGGCATCACTTACAGCTGTGTATTAGAATGGCTTTTTTAAAATCAAAATATTCTTGCTGTTGCTCAATGTGTTGCTAATTTACTAATATAGTTTTTGTTTGTGTGGCTTATTTCTACCATGAAGTTTGAGCAAAGTCCTGGTAGTAGGATATTAAAAAGATGATCCTTGAGCCAGGCAGGCTGAGCCTCAATAAAGCAAGTGAAAAATGCCTGAGGAAAATATGCCAATTGATAACTTAATGCATATTTTCCCCAGTAATTTTAATTCAAGAGATTTTTTGCAGACCATATCTGCTAATATTTTTGTATTAGTTTTAAGTATACACAGATAAGTTTGTTACCTATACCCAAAATGTACTAGTTTTCAATATGTTAATATATTATATGAAACACTGTTGTATTCCAGAAAGGTGCCAATTTTGCTTCTGTTTTAGAGTTTAAGAAGCAGTTATTGACTGCCACTAATTGTAAATCTATTATTAAGTGTTCAGCTACAAATTATAATAAATTTTCAAAAGGTCTGTATATATTTTGACTTGTAAAGAAATATCTTTACCAATAAAAAGGGCTTCAGCAAATATTACAGTAACAACCAGAATCCAGCCAGCAAATGAGAAGACATTTATAAACCTATCAAAGTAAGAATACTTTGTCTTCTTTTTAGTTTAGAGACCATTCTTCCTTTGAAAAGTTAATCCTATTGCTTTAGCTTCATGAAGCACTCCTAGCTCTGTTCTGACAAAACAGCCATCTCACAACGTGAAAATAATTTCTTTCAGAGAGCTTCTTTCCCTTTTGTCCTTGTTGGTGAGTAGTCTTGGAAAAAATGTCTACTAAGGTCACTGTCTCAAAGTACGGAAGATTCCTTTCAAAAGAAGTAATACCACTTTTGAATTACATTTCTCTTTGAGTAGAGAAACTTCATTATGAAAGTGGTAGTCAGGTCAAACTTCTTCTGTCATCCTGTCAGTCATTAGGATGTATCATGCTTTCAAAATCAGCTAAGGTAAACCAGCTACTGGATTCTACTTATATAGGTGCAGGCTGTGGTAAATAAGAGAAAACAATGAAATTGTCATTTTTCTGTTAATTTGGTAGAATAAAATCAATGTGTTAGATTATATTTATTTCTTTGATATCTGGATTCCATGTATTCTTTTTTTCTTGGTGCATAAATTAGCTGTGGATTGATTCTATGTCGTGAATGCTTCATCTGCATTTGTTTTGTTTTATAACAACTTCATAAGATAGAGTATTTGTATAAGATGTGCTTAAAAAGTGCTTTTTTAATGAGCTTCTGATGGCTTGCACCCTGTTCCATTTTTTTATGGCATTCTTAGCTCAGGATTTAACTTGTAGAACAAATGGAATTTGCAACAATAGCAACACTTGCAAAATGTATTTCATTTTAATTTTGCTGGTTCCAGAAGTAAATTTTACCGCTATATATTTGTAAATTGGATTCTGTCCCCATTGCTTAACAAACGCAGTCAGACATTACTTTTTCTAAGCTGTCCTTTCTTGAGAGAAATACAATACTGGTAATTCAGCTGGGACTTGTTTCAGAAACCACTGCATAATGTGCTATGCATGGGCTGTGCTGAGGGTCTGTCTTAGAGAAATGTGTCCACTGCGATCCTTACTTACAGCTGGCTTTACTGAAACTCCAACTAAAGACACCACAGACCTCATATTAAGCTTTCTCTTCAATAGTTAATTGCTCTCAGGGTTTGAGAACCTCTCATGTCCTACCTTCCTGCTGTGGTGCAGACAGGTATTCTCAGCCTGCACCAGACTCAGATTACTTCTGAGAAATGTTAAGCAGGGCTTCTGTGGCATCCCACCTCCTGCCAGCACCATGGCAAGAGCAACCTTCATGCAAGATCTGTGAAGTTATGGCTTGCTGGTTACAGAATGACCACTCCTGCCCTGAGGACTGGGAGGAGAGTGCAGCTGTTGAAAATCAGACAGCCTCACGCATGATGTTAAATTCCCAGCTGGAAGTTTCACCGGAGTTTTTCCTGACTTAGAAAAAAGGGAGGGCAAATGGCAAATGTTTTTCTTGGTTTCAGTCACAGTGAGCAGGACAAAATTTGTGACATTTCTTTAAAAACAACAATCAAAAAAAAAGTTTTTACTTTTGACTATGTAAAATATGACATAAAATACCTGGAAAAAAAAAATGGTAGAAATTCCCTGTATCCTCCCACAGCCCTTATTTGATTTTTCCAGACCTTCTGTAGATCTAGGCATGGGCTTAGTTACTTACCTAGAACAGAAAAGCCTCCCTCAATGTAAGATAACCAACGTTACTTTCTATTGTTCGTGTGGTTGAAGTGCTAACGTCATTATTTCCTCTGAGGCACTAGTGAGAAGTGTAATGGTCTTTTTCCTTCTGTTGTTATTTATTACAGGATAGAAACAAATAAACAACCTGTGCCCAGGTTGTAAGCAGGGGCTGGCTCTTCAGCCCTTGAGAACGCCCTAAGCAGGAACAGGGTGGTAGAGCATTCCAGGGTGTTCTCCAGGATATAGGGGGGCGGGGGTGGCGAGAGATGGGGAGAGAAGTGACTTTGAGTGCCAAGGCAATGAAAATTCAGGACGCGGTGGGACATTGCCCTAAAAATGGAGGTGCTGTGCTGAGTCTTGGTCTGTCTGCCATGCTGCTGTCCCCGACTCGTGGACCTGCCAGTAGTTTTAGGAGCAGCCTTGAGGCTGAGTGGCCTCATTTAAGCCAGTCTGAAATGTCTCGAAGCTATATAGCATGCTTATGTAAGAGAAACAAAACAAAACCACCACACACCCCCAAAAAAACAAGCAGCAGAACATTGTGTTTGTATTTCTATCTCTGCAGCTCCATTTTGACCACTGCTGATGTCATTGCAGCAGCAGTAACAGTTTCCATAGCAGTTAATACTGCATTTAATGCAATTAAAAATCTCATGCAAAGGGAAAGACTTTTAAAAGCCTGTGATGCTTCTGCAGAAATTATGTTCCTGTTCTGTACGTTTGAGTCATTTTTTTGTCTGTTTGTTTAGTTTTTTGTTTATTTTTTCTCAGGGAGGTGATTTGTTACTTTGATTTGGGCGTAGCTGCATCATTCAGAACTGGTGTTTGCTAAAAGCCCATTGAAATTTGCATTACTTAAATATTATTATGCTCAAAATCTTGTCTTGGGCAGAAGGAAACATCATATATATGTGGAGACAAAGATTTATCATTAGCCTAACTTAAATCTGAATAATCACATCAAAATATACTAAATGGTTGTTTAGTTCAACAATAATAATGCCAGTGTTTACAGTCCCAGAGTAATGCAGCACAGCCTCATTAGGAATAATACCCTCAAAATTATTATACAGGAAGACTTATGAATATCCACCCCTTTTCCCTGCTGCTACACTGGATCTTCTGAAGTCCCCCTGGGTGCTAAGCTCTGGAAGGGTGCTGGGGCACTTGAGGGAGCTGGCAGCTCCCAGCATCTTCCCCAGGAGGAGCTCAGGAGCCCCTTCACCCTGCTGCCTTGCATCCACCTACGGCTGTTTTGATGTTTCCCTGTCACAGCCCATGCTAACAAAGGGCTATTGTTTGTCAGGCAGTGACTGCTGGGGTGCAGGGGTACGTCCTTCCGCTTGAGACCTCCAGGAACTACTGTGCTACAAAGAAGATATGATTATATATGGGTAGTCTGGTAAAATTAGCAGCTTTTGCTCAAGTGAGGACTACTGCTGTAAAATAAAAGCATGATATGTTGGCAGAGAAGAAGAGAAATTAGTATGGTGGCCCTTTGCAGTTTTGTCATTCATTGTCACTAGACTTGTCCCATTCTGACCCTATGGTGGGCTTGTATCTAGTTGGTATAGATATACCTGCTCCCTTGCATCCCTTCTGCTTCCTAAGCAAATCAAAGGCATTCATGACATCTACTCCTTTAGCAGTCTGTTTTGGGTATTCTGAACCACTGTCCTACATGCACCTCTCTCTTGCTGTATGAGGGTTTAAGTTCCTAATTTTCCTTAATACAGTCTGAAGTGAGCTACAGGATTTCCCCTTCTCTCTCCCGCTATGAGTGTTTAAATTGCAGTTTGATAGAAGTCATTGAATTAATGTTGCTAACACCTTATCAATTTTGTCAAAGAAGTTTTCCGTAATTCCTTATGTGATGAGGCTGTGTGATTTTTAGACCATGATACTGCAATCTGAGTAAGTGTGATGGACCTATGCATTTTTGCAGAGGTTCAGTGAGTCCAGAATGAGTTGGAAAGGGCATAAATGCATAATAGTCCATCTTTATAAATCCAGCTGGAAGATTGGAATGAAATTACTTAAATATTGATTACATTTACTTCCTTCGTAACCTATAAGTCAGTACTAGCAACTTGGGACAAGATGTGGGTGTTTGGAATGTGTCCTTAATTTGGATTCTATCAAAATCAAAATTAAAGTGAGTTTTTAGTGTGACACTGGAACTGATACATTTATGTAGCTCCTTCTTTGGAAAGGTATTACAAAGGAACCTTGGAAAAAAAGTGTTAATTAGCTAAAATGTGGTGTATTTGTTTCATGGTGTTTCAGAGTCAGAAGTTGTATGATTGTATGATTTCTTTCAACAAATAGCAGAAGGAGCCAATAGTTGCCCCAAATATTATTTTTAAAAGAAATACTCTATGAAAGGAAAGGGAAAAATGCTTAAAAAAAAAAAAAAAGGGCTGGACAGTGTTTTTGAAAACATGAAAAAGATTACACGTCTTATAGTGATGTCACCTTTGGGGAATCAACGCGTCTGTATGCAACGTCTAACAAACTGTGGAGGAGAAACTCATCCAAAAGAAATGTCATGCCCATGCTGCAGCTCTGACAGGCTGAGAAAAACATTAAAAGTCAGACAGGAATGCTCACTATCATGGAGCAAGAAAGTTTTTCTTTTTTAGCTTATCTTTATAACTAATACGCAATATTAAAATTCTAAATATTAAAATACTTTATGCATTTTATTTGTAATAGATATTGCAAGTTATGGACATAAGTAAATATATGTTAATAACCAAAATTAAATTGTCTAGTAGATTGTTGCTATTCATGAAGAAAAATGAAATTTTGCTTCAGGCAGGAAAAAAAAGGTGAAAGAATCACCATTTGTTTGAGTCAGAACGGGTGTCTTTACTGAAAGCTATGCCACAAAGTTTTTAATATGAGCAGTGGATCTACACAATAGAGTTGTTTTGTAACAACTACATTCAGCTGTTCACAAAACAAACTTTTTTGACAGTTTTTTTCTCAAAAGAGTTTTGAAAAGGTCAAAGCTTTTTGACCTTTTCAAAATGAAAGGCCTCACTTTTTCACCAGCAAATGACATTTTGAAAAATAACCTAATCCTAGTGAAACAATTGTCTTAAAAGGTCATAACCAAGTAACCTATACCAAATTTAAAAAAAAAAAAAAAGCTTTGTGAAAATTTAAAATTTTTTTTTCTTTTTCATTCTGTTAAAAGACAGGAAAAATATTTGAGATTTTGGAAGCATTTGAAGGATGAGAAGAGAGTTCCTTTTCCAGCTGCACTGTAACCTGTTGAAGATTCAGATTTTAAACATTTTAAAGATTTATTATTTTTTCATCCAAGGAGGGTAGATCAAGTTTCTCAGGGAGTTTTACAGCTGATTTTTGAATTTTTCCAAGTATGTATCTCCACCACCTGTCTGGATAACCCATTCCAGTGTTTGACTGACCTCATGGTGATTTTTTTTTTCTGTACATGAAATTGGAATATCCCATGTTGCAGCACGTGTCTGTTGCCTCTCATCCTGCTGCTGTCCACCTCTACATCTGTCTCTGGTTTTGGTGAACTTTTTGAGATTGTGCTCTGACCCACCCACCCTGGTCCTAACAAAAGACTTTAAATGCTGTTGGCCCTACTGTCAGTCACCAGGGATGCCTCTGGTTATCCAGCTTCCAGCTGGGCTTTGTGCCACTAATTGCAACCCTCTGAGGCCAACAGTCTAGCCAGTTTTAGACCCACATTTTCACCTCATTACCCAGTCCATATTTCAGTCATTCAGATAGGAATATTATGGAAGAGAGTGTGAAAGACCTTGTTAATATCAAAACATGATATCCACTCTCCTCCCACTATGTATCACATGACAGAGCCTGTGTTCAAGAGTGTGACAGAATATTGTATTTCTTACAGTGGTTTTGAATTTATAGTGCTGCACTGGAATCATTTGGAGAAAGGCAATTGAAGTTTTTCTGTGTAAATCTTTATAGCCCATTTCAGCTCTCTAAAATATAGTTGTTTGTTTGTTTTAATACCATCCATTTAAAATGGGACCTCAAAGAATTATCCTTTCAATATTTAATTAAGCTGCTTCTGAGAACAAACAAGCATTGGAATTATAATGAAAGTTTGTAAATTTGTGAGATGTGTGTCACCTTTACAACTGACTTTTAAAAGGAGAATAGCAAAATACGTTTCTAGTGTACTGAGAACTGTGATATTACCAGAGCTGTAGCATGAATTTTAGCATTCAGAGCAATCCAACTTCAAGTCTCTGTGGCCTTTGCATTAGAGCCCAGATACTTTATCTCACTCCTGTAGTGGGAGTGTTTATTATGATCCCAGTAAGAAATGCACTCAGACTCCATAAGATATTCCTTAGAATAGCATTCATTGAAGATAACAGAAAAAGGAAAACAAGGATAGATAATTTAGAAAAAAGAAAAAAAAATAGAAAGAAACTTCATTATTTCTGCAGTCAAAGAAAGAGGTGTTCACATAAGAACTTGCTGCTTCACTCTAAGGTAAAGACAAGGACACACAGGTGATGTAATCACTGGGACTGAATAGGAGCTGCCTGCAGACTCCTCTGGTACAATCAGCCGTCTAAGTTTATCCTGCAGCCAAGGGATATTTGCAGCACAACTAGCCTTCTAGTTAGGATCACTACACCTTCCACATCTCATTTGATTTTCTTTGGGCTACTTCCATCCATTGCTGTGAAATAGGAGTCCTTCCAACAGGAGACCAAGATGAGAAGCAACAAGTGCAGCTGGAGTACATACATGATTTATACTCTTCAGCCCTCTCCTTATAGGATGGTCTTGTCATGTTATCTTTGCTATGGCTTTACTTTATGGGAAATGCTAAATTGATATCTGTAATCCAGAATGGGGTGTTTTTCATCTGTATGGAGAAGAAATGACTACCAAAGAGATGCCACAGCTGGGTTTGGCACTCCATGGCCTATAGAAGAGGAGTGAATGCACACTGGGTGGCTTCTCCAAATTAGAAATAATGCTGAAGTGAGAAAAAAGGGATTTTGGAAAAGTTTAGTCATTTTCTAATCTGTAACACCAAGGTACTTACCAAGAATTCCAATAAACAGACACAGACAAAATTCAATAAAGTAGAAAAAGTGTGGGTTAAATTTTTATTCTTCTTGCATTATTGTGAATCTGCTCCTGTCACATTAGTGACTGTAATTTACACACTGCAGAGAATAGAAGAAGGGATAGTTGGAATCAAGTTTAGTTGGTAGCAGGTTTATTTGTCTGCCTTCTCTTTCGCTTCTTCCAAAGCACATTATACTTTCCCAGTAATTAACTTCCATGGGTATTTAATTTAATTCTCTCAGCATCAGCCTTTCTAGAGTATTGTTTTTCCAATATTTATTCCCTGTATGATGGCAGTCCTGGCTTGTTCAATTATCCTTAAGGGTGTTTCAGTTTTACTTTTTTGTTTGTTTGTTTTTGTAGTACTTTACAACCAAGTACTACAAGTTTGATTAAAGTGGTAGTTTGGTCTGACTCATGTATGGGCTTTATGTGCCTTTTTTTTCTCCAAGTGCTACAACTGAAAGCTTTTTTTTTTTTTTTTGTGGAGGGCAGAATAGGGTGGGACTTTTTATTTTGAAATATAGGAGTTAAAATTAATCTTTATGCGAACAAACTTCAACTAAGATTGATGGGTGTTTTTTGCTGAGTAAAGACTGCAGTATTTTATCCAAATTAATGAACTTTTCATGTTTGTGCCATCAGTACTAATTAAGAACAATGAAATAAAGCATGCTGAAAATAAATAAACTATAAATATTTCATCTTCCATTCTTATGGTTTTGATACCTTCTGATGCCATAAATTTCTGTCAGCGGTGCCAAGGAGGGTGAAATCCAGCAGATGATGAGGCTGGAGCAATGAAGAGTAGTTGCAGAAAGAAGACCAATGTAAAGGCTAAAGTGAGCATAGAGTTCAGCAGTTCGTGGCCTCTTCTTGGCTGTTTCTGGTGACATATACCTTTCTTCCCAGTATGAACAATGCAGGTATATCTTCTGTACAGCAAGTCTATGGATAGTGATCACCCTCTGAAGAAAAGTGAATTGTTAGCATACCTCTGCACTAGATTTCCTGAATCAAGAAAATTTTGCTCAAATGAAAAAGAAGGGCTCTAATTCTCTTCTCATTAAAAAAACTGTAAACGAAGAATAATTCTGAAGATGGAATTGCAAATGCAGAAGTATCTGTGAGAGAACAATCAGGCCCAGAAGAATTTTAGCTGTTCAGCTTAGTAAGACATTTAAAGCTTAACCTTACCCTAATTTCAGTGTGTTCTTTTGTTCTTATACATTCAATGCTCATCTTTGATTAAGGACAATTTTTTTTAATAAGTTCATGTGCATGTGATTTTGATTTCTTTCTTTAAAATCTGTCTGTTCTGTAATAAATGCTGAAAATACTTTTTTTTTTAATATCTGAAAAATGCTCCTTTGTTTGTGAAGGCACAAAATCACATCTGCATATTGAGTCCAGAGGCTTGTTGATGATTTGGCATTTGGTTGATTGGTGGACAAATGTTGAATGACTGAATCATTGCCCCTTAAGTTAAATACAGAGAAACTGCACATGTAGCTTTTGCCAGTTATGACTTTCAGATATTCCTTGGGACTCCTGTGCCTCTAAATAAAATTGTCAACTGACCCAGAAATATCATGGCTGCTTATGTAATTAGGCTGCTCACTCATGATGGTATAACTGCCAGCAAGTACAATAGCCCACAGAATGATCTTGTTTAGCTTGTAGTTTTAGCAAGGGATCAACTGAGTAGCATGTAAAACATTTTTACTTATCCACAAATATTTTCATGACAGATCCTCTTACAAAGCAAGTATGAGCCAAGTGATATTTTGGAGAGATCTCAAACTGGAGGTTTTCAGAGAATAAAGGTTAAATGCCACAAAGTTTCTTGTGACTTCAGACTTTGGCCTTGTTTGAAATCAGGATGAAAAGACACATTTTCCATGAGAAAAATACTGGAAAAAAATCTTTTGGCAATTTAAAATATTTAATTGAATTTTGACCTTGATAAAAATATCTGATAAAATTGAAGATAAAATTGAAAAGCTTGATTTCAAAAATGACTTCAGAAAGATTGTTTCAGAATTGCCCATTTGCTTCTTTCATTCTGAAACATTACAATAACATTGCAAGTCATGATTAATGTGAAGAGAATTGCTTATTCTGTTCATCTGTAATGCTGACTTTCTTATGAAGAAAAGCAGGTAAAGAAAATCTTATTTTTAAAAAAAATGGGATTTTTGTTTACTCACAGGAGAAAATGTAATTAAACTAAGCAAAATATATTAAGTAGTATACAAGATGAAAAAGAAAGTTTAATAACTAATTATTCTGTAGGATAGGGAAACTCATGTATGTTGAAGCGTGTATTCACCAAATGTAGAACATCAGTCTTAAAAGTGTGTGTGAAAAGCAGATACCAGTTCTGCCAAACATGAGATCTGAGCTAGGTACAATCTATGACTTAAGCTATATGTTCAAATTTCTCCCAGGACACTGTAAGATACTTCCTTCTCGCCCACATCACCCAGGGAATGGTCTGTCATCAGAACTGGTAGGTGTAATTACAAAAAAATGTTATTTATCAACTCTTAAACCAGACAGTATTGAGGAGGCATCTGTGTCAGATGAATTTGGAACGTAAGCTAAGTTATCTAGGAAACACATGAGACTTCCATGGCCATGACACTAAATGCCAAAATTGAAGGTTGTGGGATCAAGGAAGACCAACAAAAATACTTGTATGTATTCATTTTTGAAAACTTTACCAAAGCTGATTATATGTCTTTGGGTAATGAGTATTTCTTTTATGACTTCCATTTTGTAGTGCACATTGTTTGCATTTTTATACGGTTTTCCATACCTAACCATCTTTGGAGGGGGAAAGGGAAAAAAAAAAAAAAAAAAGAAAATGTTCATGGCTTTATGAGAAAACAATAGCCTAGAGCTTTAAAGAGGAAAATATGCTAGACTCCCTATAAAACTGCAAGACTTTGGAAAGCAGCAGGATGAATGAATAGACTAATTCTAATTTGTGATGGGACAATCTATCAAAGTTTTATATTTGTTGAGGGATTTTCTGGGCTGAAGACAATATGTTACAGAATTACTCATGTGGATGTTTCAAAATGATGATCGACAGGATAGCAGTAGAACCTGGACTTGCTCTCCAGACTCCACTGACTGTACTAGCTTCCCAAGGGCTGTAAACAGAATTTAGGTGCATCACTCAAAAGTAGACATATTTGCATATCGTACTTTGGATCTGAACTCTACACAAAATGCTGAGAAACTCTAACTTCTTTATTTTCTTGTTTTAAACATTTCAACACATGCAGCAGCATTCACTGGTCAATGTGGAGCCCAACCTCGTTGCTCTCCTTTCTTGATGGGCTCCAATCAAACATATCTTGCAATCACTACTAAAGGAAAAATTGCTTTCTGAAGTATATGAGGAAGGGATCTTTTGGCTATTCCAATTCTTAAGAGATATTTAAGCAGTGAATATTGATCAAGATCTTCCTGTTATGTTTTATTAGTTTTTATGCCAGGTCTGCTTTTGTGGTTGTCTAAAGTTACTTAACCAGAATGGCCCCTGACACAAAAAAAAATTATTTCCTGGGGCTACGAGTAGCAGGACACAGACCTTGAACTGGACTCCAAATTCAGAGGGAGCTACCACAAAAAGAGTGCAAAAGTGATGTGTCTGCACCAAGCAAAATGGATTATAGTTAAACCATAATATTTTATACTAAATTGAGCCTTTCTAAGGAGCTTGTGTCTATTTCTGAGCATGAAGTGGATTAAACAAATCTACAAATTATCAGTGGGTCAACCTATGAGATATTATTTCTGAATTGAGAGAATTGAGCAGAATTCTGTATAACGTGCCTTTTTCTCTCCATTGTATCATCTTTTTGTCTCATCTTTATTATGCCCAGTTTTTTTAGAAGATGAAATGTGTTAGAACAATGGAGTAGCTTTGCATATGTTTGGCATTCTAGCTTGTGTTGTTTAATAATCTTTGTTGGCTCCTGCCCTTATCCTACCCATCCTCCTAACCATGAGATACAGTGATCTAATTGTAAATTTGAACTGTCACCAAAAAATAGAAATGAGTTCTTATTAACATAGGAATTTGGGTGTCATCTTCATAGAAGCTTTTTGGTTTTGTGTTTAAATTTTAGGCATGTGCTTTGTACTTAGCATTTTAAGATTTTTCTTTTAGTTTTTATTAGGATAATATCTTTTATGTATGGAATGATTTATTTTTTGTTTATCTAGAGTAACAGCATCGGTAATAACTATGTTCAATTTAATGGTATTCAGCCAAAATGTAGCAGACTTAATCAGTGGGTAGTGAGCAGAAACAGTTTGAATTAATTAGGAAATAGGTATCTAACCCTGGTGATGCTGCCACTTTTGCTGCCTTCAGCATGCTACCTGCATATTTTCTGCCGCTGTATCTCAGAATAGGGAAGGGGAGGGGGCATGCAATGGATCTTCACATGCTGATTTGATGATAATTCGTCAAAATCTTGTAAGAAACACAGCTTATGTTGGCTAACATAACAATGAATATCAGTGGCCTGTTAAGTGTTCCAAAATACAGGTTCTACTAAAATCTTAAGATGAATGTTGTTAATAGAATACAGTGAGATAACAACCAGAGAGAGAAACATTCAAATTTCTGAAATAGTCAAATTTCAACTGAGAATACTACTGCCTTAATGCACCTGAAATTATATTTGCCAGAGAAAGAAGAAATCTTTAGAAAGAAAATACTGATATGTATCATATCAAAGGAGTCCCTCTGATTATGGTTGAAGAAACTGCATTTCAATGAATGACCCTGAAAAAGCTGCCAAGGTCATCTAGTCCTTCGCTTCTGTGTTAGAGCTGTTCATGCAAATTAAAGCTGCCTGCAGGCCTGCTGCAACTTACAATATGCACATAGCTCTTCAAAGATTTCTGAATATGTGCAGCTAGATTATTTGGGTTAATTTTCTTTTCCAGTTCTTCTTTTATTTGTCAGTTTAAGATTCATGTTACCTCTACCCTTCTTCATCTTATACCATACATCCAATTTGCACATTCAACAAGAAAGAATGACTGTTTTGATGTAAAGTGAGATGTGGTCAAAGGGAAAAATTACATCAAGGGAAGAAGAAAGCTTAGAGAAAGCACTTGGATGCGGCTGCCACAAAAATCTAGTGTATTCTAGTTTGTTTGCTTGAATGGTTTCAGTGTTTGTTGTTGCTCTCATAATTTTGTTATCACTGCAAGCAGCAAAGCAAGCAGCATTTTGAATTTCACTTGTTATAAGCTCTGTTATAATTCTGTTGTTGCTCATCTGTGGCTGCACTGTGACTAAAACAGCTGCGGCTTTTAGAGGTGAGAAGTGCTTGGGAGCTTGTGTATTTGGGATTGCTCAGGAGGTTGATGGATTCGAAGAGGATGGCTCAATGTTACTGCAAGCAAGCTTAAGCAAGAGTGAGGGCAGACAAGGAATATAGCTCTGAGAGGCTATATTATAGCTGAGGCTATCTGCTTAAGATGTACTTTTTAATCCTTATGTGTATTCATTTCCGCATGTACCTGCAGAGATTCACATGTAGAGCTGCTTTCAACAACAGAGCTGTCAGGCATCTGAGCTCAGCTTTTTGTGCAGTTTCAAGAAACTTCTGGGGCTAGCTGTCAACGAGTTAATCAAATCTTACCTTCCAGTGAGGGCATGGTAACCTTCAGGGCACTCTGTGCTTTTCTATAAGTGAACAAGCTTTTCTTTTTGGCTAAATAATGTGGTTGTGAAAACTTACAAAGCAAAAATCATTCTTCTGCCATCACACCTTTTTCCATTTTTAAAAAACTAAACAGTATGAAGCTAAACGTATGAAAGAAACAACACCAAAGAGTGGTTAAAACCCAGATACATCCAGTTAGGAAAATGGCCTCTTGAATGGAGATTGGGATTAGATGACCTCAACTCCCTTGAGAGAAAAGAAGATTAATTTGTTTCTGACTGGACATCTGCTTTGAGCTTTCTCTGTAGCTCATCCATCTAGACTTAATATCTCAGGGCATCATAAGACAGTCACCTTCTGTTTCCTATTTGGGATTGATAAAAGCACTACTTGAAGCCCTATTTCCTTCAGAGTCCACTTCTCCCTGCAGCGAGCTTCTCGTAACTGAGGCAAAGACGTTCTTGAACACATTATAAGCCGTTCTTGTGATACTTTGCTCAAGTAACTTCCAGTGATTCTTGGCATATCTCTATGTAAAGTGATCACTACTTACAAACAGTCAAAAAGTTGCCAGCATAACTTCACAATCTGAGCAGAGCTTCTTGGGGGATTTGTCAGTGTTTTGGAAACAAGCTGCTTTGCCTCTGCCAGGCATGAAGGCAGCCCTTTCAGCCTGGGAACATGTGTCTGGTTCCCTGCCTGTTCCCTTCTGGGAATCTGAGGTTTCAGGTAGCCTCCTTTCCTCAGATTTTGCCAAAAATTAACTAGGTTTCTCACCATTTGTAATAAAAACTGTAGGAGATAAGGAGACTGGAAAAAATAGTATCTCTGTTTCCTGGCTGTATTCCTGTTTTCTTGTAAATCTTGAGCAATGTAAATCTCTAAACTGGTTGAGAATTTTATGTGCAGTTTTTAAAAGCAAAAAACAGAGCTCATGCAAAACTAAGTTTCCCAGGGAAAAAAAATAATAATAATTACAAATAGCATAAAAAATATTTTTGGTCAGATGAAAGCCAATTTTAATGCTTCGATTTGATATACCAAACTGAAATGATATATCAGTTTGTCAATTCTTTATTTCTGTTTGAACAGGTACTTCATGAGAACTAAAGCTGTGGTGTCTTCCATCTCTGGACTTTGGCTGTCAAAATCCATTGTAGTTTTTGAGCAGGTTGAATCACCTTGATGATTTAGGGGCAAGCTATGTCTGTGAGGCAGCACAACTTTTGTACTACTTTTCCAAATTCACTGAGTTCAGAGACATAAATGGTACTCAGACTGCTTCTGTGTTATTGGTAGTAGCTCTGGTTAAACTTCACTCCTCATTGTAGGAAGTGTTAAGACCAACAGTGACAATAAAGTGATCTAAATGATTTGAGAGTTATGCCTGTTGCAGGGAATAAAAGCATAAACAGTCACGGTAATTGGGACTGACCTGAGCCTATATCAGTTGAAATCAAATATTTTAAATTGGAAAAAAAAAAAAAAACTTTCAATCAAAAATGTCAGTGGGATATCTTGTCATATCCCTACTGTGATTAAAAAAAAAAAATCTGTTTTGCTTTAGATTAAACAAAATGTTGAATTACCAAGATTTGCTACAGAATGGCGCTTCTCATTCTTGATGGATTGCTGTTGCATACAGCTCAGCTAGCTGATAAGGAATCTGATCTTGGAGATTATAGTCCATTACTAAGAACTTAATTACTCTCATAGGTGGAAGCTTCTTTGGTCAGATGGTCTCATACATAACATTTGAAATTATCGCAGAAAATCTTTGTCTGCTGTAGTCTACATTTGCTATGGTTGCATGATTTCAAAATTACTGCAAATTAAAACAGCATACCGAATGACACATACCATCAGAGTTTTGTAAATCGATTGTGTGTGTGTTTTTTTTTTTTTTTTTTATGGTGCTGTTGTTCTACCTGTCATGGGGAGGACCTTCAGTTTACAAAGTGGAGCCAGAACTCATTCAGATCCCTAGGCCCACAAATGCAACAACTTGAATAGCTGCTCTAGATCCTCTGCCGCATTACTGCTACTCTATGCAAATAATAAGTGGAGTTGTTATACACAGGATATTGGCTTCAGTGTTTTAAGTTTTCAGGTTCATCTTAAGGGTTTCATTTGCAGTAAGGTGCACACAGTGTTCTGACTAATCTTTTAAGTTTGCTTTTTCTGTTCATGTGAAAGAGTGAGACTTTACATATCTCACTAGGTCAAGATGGAAAGGCATTCAATTGCCCTGGCCTGAAAGGGTTAGGCTAATGAAGTCTAGCAACTTCACCTGTGCTTTTTTAATGTGATTCCAAAACAAGCTAATATAGAGACTCTGCTTATAATAAATGTAATGTCACATATTTGTTTAAATGATAAGCTTGTACATTTGGGCTACAAATTTTACCTCTTAAAATTTGAGGCTTTCTTATACAACAGGTAAGATGCATAAGGCTTAGGTACATTGTTCTCTCTGCTACTTCAACATCCCCTCTAATTTAGCACTCCCCCCTAACCTGTGCTTGTATCATCAGTGATGTTTTATTTACAAAATTTAATGGATCTTTCCTAATAAGATAGAAAAGCGTTTAGATTTTTTTTTCTTCTGCACTCATACTGCCAGATCAAGCACAATACACCCACAGCCTTTCTACACAGAGAGAAGTTGGCTTATCATGAAAAGCAGGAAGAAAAAAAAAAATACACAAAGCCAGAGCAATGCAGTGAGGGGGAGTGCTGGAGCGGTCCGGAAGAGAACTCCGGCAAATCAGTGCTTCCCACGCTCAGTCTGCTGCACCCCTTCTGCTCACCCCATCGGGTAGGACCAGCCATGGGACAGCTATGCCCAGGAGGGGAAATGGTAATGTAGGAGGAAAAGTACCTTATTATAATAACAAGGAAAAAGCATAGATAGCCAGAGTGTTTTATGTTAAATAGCCTCCAAAATCAAATAAATAAATGGAAACAATCGACAATAGCTGTTTTTGTCTGTAAACGAACAGCCATTCCCACTCTGGTGATACGCTACCCATACATAAGTATACTTGTACCGAGGTTAACTAGCAGCACTTTTCACCTGTTCCCATGTTGCCTCTGGCACTAAGTGAGTCCTACAGAAGTTTTCTTGGCTGTTTCATTGAGCTCCCTTTGTGAGGGGAAACTACCCATACTTCTCAAGGCAAAATACAATCTTTCTACCCATTCAGGAAGAAAAGGAAGGAAAGAAAGAACCTTGATGTGTAGGAAGTAAGTGATGTAACCCATTTCTGCCTGCTAATTTACAGCTGCTAGGAGGGGAATAAATAAATAAATAAATAAACAAAAAAAACCCTGTGACAATCAACAGTCTGCAACAAAATTGCCGTGCACTTACTAACCTGTGGGTTTATTGCCTGAGTTCCACTTATGCTTTCATGAAAGAAAATTTTCAATTTGGGGCTATGTTTCTATTATAGAACGCACCAAACTAAGTGGACGACGTTGAGAGTAGGTAGCAGAGTTGCTAGGTTGAATAAGCAAGCACACATTTAGCAAATAGCAGTGCTGGAGCCATGATGGTCAAAGGATAGAAATGTGGGAAGTTTTGTAGGAAAAGGTTGCGTCTTACATTTTACAAGCTGAGGGACCTGGGGGGAGATAGAGGTAAGCTTTCAGGCATACAGCCAATTCCAAGTGAAGATGGGAAGTGTTGCTATAAGATCTACTTAATTAGTGGGAGAAGTTAGTGTGCATTTATGTGGTCATTTTAGCTCAGATTGAGAATGCACTTTTGAAATGGATCTCCCACTTGCAGTGTTTGATGCATGGCAAGGAGTGAACTCAGAATTCACACAAGGTATACTTTCAGAGTAAAACCAAACCAGACTTGCTCCAGGAGTGCACCTTGGTATGTCAGGCCTTCTACTTTCTGGATTATGCAAAAACTAATCCAAAGTAGTCCCTTAAAATGCATATAATGTGGACGCTGAGTCCTTTGCACTAATTGCTTTACTCAATAGATCAGGTCCTGCTGCACTGCTTATTAAGACAGATATAACCTCATAGTTTATACAGTGGTTCACAGCATATATTTTAGCTTTAAGCTCACTTTCTACTTCCAGACAAGGCTTACATATATGAAAACCTAGAGTTGGGAAAAAACAGACATAGTTTGTATAATAATAATAATAGTGATTATATGTCTGCCTACAAACTTTGTGTTGCATTTCTGATTGCTTAAAAGACATTCTTTCAAATGCTGATGGAGAACAGTAGTGAAGGGGTTAAATATGTGCATTCACAAAAACATTGGCATTCTTCACTCTGTATTCTGAGACATGCCAAGGTAAAGAAATGTGTGAACTATCTTTCACTAGTGTGAAACTAGCAAGAAAAAAGAAGACAATATGTTCAAAAAAAAATCATTTTAACAAGATTTGGAATCACAGGCTCTGAAAATTTTAGCAGAAAGCAAATGGTTTCTTTGTGGTGTTACTACAGTACAAGAATTTAGATGGCATGGGTATTCTGCTATGTGTTTCTCTCAACATACTTGAATTTCTTTTCAGTATAACCTTCACTTTGACTTCTGGAGAGACTGAAATAATTATAGTTTTTCTATCATGTGCTTTATCCTAAATTTCTGATATGCACTCTCAGTAACTGACATTTGTTTTTCTTTTTTTCTTCTTTTTTTTTTTTTTCTGAGGGAAAGATAGTGAAGGTTATAACAGAATTGTTAAAAAAGAAAAAACAGTTTTCATGAAGGACATAGATTAGTGTGGACTAAGGGCATGATTGAAGTTGGTTTTGATGTAGTTGGAAACACCAGAGTCTGAGCATGCTGTTATGCACATGAAAGCTCTGGTTTTTTGTGGTTTTTTTTTTTTTTTTTTTTTTACAGTTGTGCTTACTGCAGCACTATTCATTGCAGCACTGAAGTACTGGAATGTCTGAAGTGCTGAGATGTCTGAATTTTACAATAAAGACAGAATGGAGACTCAGTGGACATAAGAGCCTGAGGTCATAGATCTCCCTGTGCAAAAAGAAGTAGGGGGCAAAGTGTGTGTTTCTCTAAAGCTCACTTTTGTTTCTGTATCAAGAATTGAGAGCTTAAAGTACTTGTGTAGATCCTTAAAAACTTCAGTCCAATTTCGAAGGAATAGATCTTCTGTATGTTGTGAATAGTTCTTGTTATGTCATGTGGGTGTTTTGAGGAAACTGGTGTAGGGGACACCATTTGATAGACAGCCTGCTCAGAAAGAGGGATCTAATTTTAAATCAGTTTTTACATGCAAATATATGACAGGCAGACCGAAAATCCCAGAAAGGTGGGTAACCACAGACTATCCAGCTGTTAGCTTCCCTCCCAGTACATATACAAGCATGGACTCCTGGCTGTCATTTGTATGTTATGTTTACTAAGGCAGATGACAGGAAAGCATGGGAGTGCCTTGTTGTAGTGAGAGCTACTGTAGCCTCAGTAGAGACAAGTTAGGGAGGACTTTGCCAAAATTTTATGTGGGAAGGATGACAGAGATCAGAGAATGGCTTCAGTCCTAGAGCATGTAAGGATAAAATACCCTGGGCAAGACAACATTTGGATACGATATCAACATCAAAGCACAAGCGTTTGTGGTAAGACACCATTAGGTTATGCTTCAGCTAGGCAATCCAGTATGACTCCCCAAGGATAAATTAGAGCCAGATACAACTAGTTAAAATACACTATAAGTCAATCAAAACAAACAAACAAACCCCCTCTCACAGTGAGTAGCTACAAAGCAGTAGCTAACAACAAATTCTAGAGCATTCCCATAGGAACTGGAGTTTTCTAGAACTCTCTAGGTTGGAGACAACTCAAGAACTTCATATATAAAATACAACAGTTCAACTCTGTACAACCAAGAAGAAGAAACTATTTTCAAAGGAAACTGCTCCTTCATGGTAAAGATGTGATTTGAAGTCTATGAAAGGCCATTACTGTAGAATCAGAAGATAATGTTACTGCATATTGGCTAATCATTGTGCTTGTAAAATAACTGCACAGCAAATTATGGATCTACAAACAACTGACGATACTGAAATGGACGTTGTTGTCGCTGTCTGCTTCATACGTTGATGATAATCTTGCCTGACCTTTCCAGAGAGGGAATATTTATATCCTGTGGAGTTATGAGTCTGGCACCTGACATTTGGCTTTTGCACATAGAGTTGGATGAAATGTTCAGCACACTGATGATTTCTGCAATCCTGTTTTGTCACTACAGATGGCTCTGCCCAAGCACAAAGGAAAAGAAAAATGTTGATCTATTTGTGAGACTATCCACATCCATGCAGGAGATGCATGGTGGGATGAAAATATTTTAACTAACATCCTCTCTGCAAATGGCATGAACTATGACACTGAGGCAGAAAAAGACAGTTATGCTTACCAAGAGAGAAGGACAAAGAACTAAAATTAGAGAACCCTCCTTCCCAAGGTACCAGGACTTGCTAGCCTATTTATCAGAAAAAAAAGACTGATTCTAGTGGGTTAGGGCAGATAAAAATAATGACTGCCCCAGAATTGGAAATGGAGAACAATAATATAGTAATATTAAAACACCTGCCTAAATGTTGGCCTCATTTGTCAGCAGAAGAAGAGCCTGTAGACCAGTTTTGGGGTAAGAATATAGAGTAACAGACTCAGTAGAACAGCATGGAACATTTGAAACAGCAAGGCATGTGACTGATCATGGATATTCCTGCTCTGAGCAGCTGGACAGATGAAGACATAATACTACAATGTGATGCACAGGAAAAAGAAAAGTACTGGTGGAAGGAAATGTAAAGGAATAGTCAGATGTTTATGGAAGTGTGCTTTTTAGTGGGATCCAATGCATCCGTGGCTGTACTCAAATATATAAAAAGCTTTTGGCTTAGTCATTTGGGATAAAGTGGTAGCACCATCTTAGCAGTGGTTATCCTGCTGTTACAACTGAACTTCAAATTACAAATGTTCCCTAACAGCAAGTATCAGCAAGGCCTCCAAAGTCATGACAGTATTTGCTATATCTCAGTGCTAGGAGATTTTGATGAGATGTGTCTTTACTATAGATACTCCACAGGATGAACGTTTCTGGACAATGCTAAGTTGCTAAAAATGTTGTTGTATATCATCCTGATTGAATTGATTTTGCTGTTTTAAAAAATATGCAAGAAAAACTTAAAATAGCTATTGAGCAACATGACTGATTAGCACAGCAGGCATGTCATGTAGAGCAGAGTATGCAAAAGAGTATTATATTTTCAGAACACAGAGCAGTAACTCTGGGACATCTTAATCAGGAGGTACTGCAAAAACATATGTGTCCCACTGGGAGTTGCAGCTGCTGGTAACAGATTTAAGAGGGTTACCACGAGTGCATGCAACAACAACAACAACAAACAGCTACTGAAAGTTTTATGGTACTGAGGTTGGAGTAGGGAAAGCCAGGAAAGGGCAAAAATGTTAGAGATTTGAAAGGGATCTGTTATAGCTAAGTGCTTTAGGAAACTGCAAACCAGAGCTAGCCAATAATCAGCAGAAACACAGAAGTGATTGGAAGCAGTCTACCAACATTTGGTTGTGGTAGGGTCAGAAAAAGACACAGGTTTCAATAAAAGATTTGGGAACTATGTAGTGGTATCAGCATATTAGATATGTACAAAGCATTCTGTGAGACCATCTCCATATTGATCCTCTCCTCAGATATTAATTTTGATGCTAATTCTGCTATTTTGGAAGAGATGAAAATGTTACCTGATACTGATATTTGATCAAGTCAGAAAGACCTCAGCTGAAGTTCACTTTAAAGTCAAGTCAAGTAAAAGATAACTGTATTCTGACAAGGTTAGTACTCTCTGATTTGTAAACACCTTGTTGGGTTGAAAATGAAAAATGGGGAAAGGATGACAGTGATGAAGACAGAGGAAAAAAACCCTCACATTTCAGACGGGAAAGCATTAGGAACAAGCTCAAAAGTAAAAAATGTAGATGGGGTAGGAGAAAAATAATGTAATGATCTAATGGTAACATCACCATATTCCTTTAAAAATTTTTTTCTTAAAACCATCTGCCTGTGACTGCTCTCTGCTGCTCAGGAAGCAAAGCACTTTTGCTGTAGTCCTGAGTCATCTTAAATTCTGTGTGTGGAATATGCAATGTTATTATATCAGATTTAAAAAAAAAAAAAAAAACTGAAAAATTTTGTTGACAGTCTCTAATGGCCAAATGGAAATTGTCAACTTGAAAAATACCAACTGTTTCAGGCTTTTACAGGAGGCAAGAATGGCTTAGCAAATGGTACCAATCAGTTTCAATGTCTCAAAGTAATCCTTAGGAAAATAACTAGTGTAGACTGAGGTGCCTATAATAAGTTGCTTGATAATCACAAAACATTGTCAATGGCATAAAAGGAAACAATTTACTTTCTTAGGGAACATCTTATCCTGGG
>VXAL01002024.1:47340-58996 GCA_013399475.1 Chauna torquata | reverse complement strand
GGGTTATGGATATGAGTGTTACAGGCCTATCACATAGTTATGCAGGAACATCTCCATGGGCCTTGGGGGGTGTTTAAATTGCAAATCATAATAATAATTTCTTTTAAAGTTTCAGGAGAACAATTTGTAATTCAAAATCAATTATAAATAATTTTAAGAGTTTTTTTTTTTTTTAAATAATGGATATTTTGAAGTAATATAATTTGAAGGAAGATAATCCAGTAGGGATTAGTTAGGGAATAAAATGTTAATGTTTGTACACAGCATTATTGAAGGATGTTTTATGCCATCTAGATAAATTTTAAATAGACCAGCATACTTTTATTAATGTGCAAGAGAACTGAAAGCTTGCTGTGGTAGACTTGTCTTTTTTCTTTGTCTTCAAATTAAATGAACATTTATATTTTAAACTGTGGCCTGGTACAGACTAAATGGCAAATGCAGCAGAAGAACTCTTAATTAATACCTGCATTTATTACCAATTTTTAACTTAAAACCACTGCAATTTGTAAAAATGATTATAAATTACTTGAGCGTATACTCCACATTTGGCAGAATGAAAACGCTTTTAACTTTCAGTGATAATCAATTTCTAAAATAGTTTGTTCTGCTTTAAAGCCCAATGCTATGGACATTTTCAACCTATTGCCTCATTAACTGCATTCATATTAAAACACCACTCCATTTAAATGAGAAGATAATTACAATACCTTGAAGAAAATGAGATGTTATTGCAATAATTAAATCTGAAATGAGATGCAGATAGTTTGGACCTGCTGCTTTCCTGGCTATTTAGTACTGAATACCATTTCCATTGGTCACACTGAATTATGGTATTGCATACCAATAACAGTGTAATACCTGATAGATTAAAACTGCTCATGGAGACTGTAGGATGAGAATTTATTGACCTCTGAATTTTTTATTAAGCATTCACAATATGTAATTTTTACATTTTTTCGTATGTAGATTTTCAGTTGTATGCTCCCTTTTTATATGGAATAAGGAAAAAAAGCAAGATGCTAAAATGTTCATCCTCTTTCTTTCATTTCTATAGTCGTGGTGATGCAGCTCTACCTTGAATGACTAAGGACAAGATTGTAGGAAGAGCCAAGGAATAAGTCAGTTACTGTAGATTGTTCCCACTGCATTGTCTCAAGACAGAATATGCTAATCATGCCTAGTTCAGGCAGCACTTTTTCCTGCACTACTTTATCAGCTCTTAGACACAGCAATATGGGGTTCAGAATCAGGGCCATTTCTATAGGTGAACAGTAATCCATATATTTTTGCAATCAATTGATCTCATACACCATAAATTTGGTGGTTCCTTTTGTCAATATTCTACATGTAAATGGCTCCTTTCTTCATGAGAGGAAGCAGCAGAAGATATTTTTGCACTGGAACATGAGGAAGCAAAACCTGCAGCCACCTGTTTCTTGTGCTCTTACTTATATAGCTACCGTTATACTCTAAAGTACAGACAGATATGTTATATTCTATGTTAGTTGACCATAATTTTAGTGCTACTGATCAGCACTGCATAAAGACACTATCACTATAATTTTGCAGTCTTATTTCACACATATGCTCATAAAAGTAGTGTTTGTGAATCAATATCCTATAAGATTATAATACGAAACATTGTAATAGCTTGCAATAGATAAACATAACAATTTATTTATATGACTGGTTATTTAACTGTTACTACATATAGGCCAGACACATCAAATCAAAATAAAAATGTGTTCTTGTATTTCTTGTTTTGTATATAGCCTGTTGCTGGATGTCTGCCAGCATTATCTTTTGATGCTGAGAGTATTGCTGTTTAGCATGAAAGATTTAAAAAAAAACAACAAAAAAAAACCACACGCAACAGAAACAAGTGGAGATTATGTGGACAATGAAGAAGAGGATTTTCAGCGATGTGATTTCCATTTGGCAGAAGGCTATTGCCTTAACAAAAGATGTGATTTTCCGATAAGGCAGTCTGCTATAAAATCAATGTTTGTAAAAGTTTTATCATTTCCCAGTTCGTGGCAGAACTGTGAATATGCAGGTGGTATATAAACTGCATGTACCACGTTTATACTGCTTTAACTAATCAGCAATCTGGTAACTATCAAAGAAGAATTCATATCAGGTAGGCAAGCACAGCATGCCTGAGTTCCCTGGTAGCACAGTACAAATGGTACATTGAGACATCACAGAGAATTAGCTTTCACAGTAGAAGCCAGTTACTCTAGGTTTCAGGATGAATCCAGACAATCCAAACACCCCTGCTCAGCAGCTGCCTAACCTTGGAAGTGCTTAAACCTCATTACATGTCCTTCTGGTTGGTGTTAAAATTTTCCAGCAGTGTGTCTGTAGTTGGGCTCTGCTCTCTGGCTGAACGTCATCATCTGGCACAGAGAGGCCTTCTCCTCCCACACGAGCCTTAGAGGGATCCATGGGATGGGCAGAAGGCAGCCACTGCTCTCTGGGCTCCCAACAGGATGGGACCCCTCCTAAAATTCACCCACAGATGGTTTTGTATTGCAAGTTGAGTAGGAGGGAAAGAAGAATTTGCGATGCCCATGCTTGATTGAAAGGAGAAAAAGGATCATCCTGGAGGAAAGCTGACCATGGCAGTGTGGAACTGGTGTCCCACAGGTGGGCATCTTCTGCCTACCTCTAGGGAAAAGAGGATATTTGCAGAGTGGCTGCAGCATTACTGGAAGGGAGAGGACAGGAGAAAGCATGACTACATGCCTGGTGTGGCAGGACAAGTTTAAAAATATCTGCAGACCAGCTTATCCTCTGCTGCTGGTGGTGACTTGAGAGTATTTGTCTAGGAAATTGCACTTTTTTTTCTTTTTTGGGTTTACACACTGGTAATTGAAAACTTTTTAATCAAAACCAAGACCAGACAGTGACATGTATCGGATACATGGGAATATGTGTTTAAATGTGATTTGTTTTATTCTTTGTAGTAATTTTATGGAGTCTCTTCAGGTTTCTTTCAGACCAATGGCACATATATGACAGGCTACATAGCACTGCACAAGGCTGCAGTCTCCCTTTTTACTTCTACGAATCTTACATTCCTTTTACCACATTGCTTTAACAATAAAGAAAGAAATAAAGTTTTATACCTAAAACCTTAGGATCACTTGGTAGAAAGTTAGTAAAATGGATTCACACCTGAGTGGATGTATTGGGTTTACGTGGTAAAGGTTTGGTGGCAGGGGGGCCACAGGGGTGGCTTCTGTGAGAAGATTCCAGAAGCTGCCCCATGTCAGATCAGAGCCAGTTCCAGACGGCTCCAAAAGGGACCTGCCACTGGCCAGAGCTGAGCCAGTGAGCGATGTTGTTTGCGCCTCTGGGAGAGCATATTTAAGAAAGGGAAAAAACTGCTGTGCAACAGCAGCTGGGAGTGAGAGGAGTGAGGAACAGCCCTGCAGACACCAACGTCAGTGAAGAAGGAGGGCAGGAGGTGCTTCAGGCGCTGG
This sequence comes from Chauna torquata, assembly GCA_013399475.1. Classification (NCBI taxonomy): domain Eukaryota; kingdom Metazoa; phylum Chordata; class Aves; order Anseriformes; family Anhimidae; genus Chauna; species Chauna torquata. The sequence goes on along the minus strand of VXAL01002024.1, from coordinate 55,505 downwards.
AGCAGAAGTTCCCCTGTGGCCCGTGGTGAGGCCCATGATGGAGCAGGCTGTCCCCCTGCAGCCCATGGGGTACCACATGGAGCAGATCTCCACACTGCAGCCCGTGGAGGAGCCCACGGTGGAGCAGGTGGATGTGGCCTGAAGGAGGCTGCAGCCCATGGAGAGCCCCCGCAGGAGCAGGCTCCGGGCCGGACCTGTAGCCCGTGGAGAGGAGCCCACGCAGGAGCAGGTGATCCGGTGGGAGCTGCCACCCGTGGGGGACCCATGCTGGAGCAGTTTGCTCCTGAAGGATGGACCCCGTGGTACGGACCCATATTGGAGCAGCTCTTGAAGAGCTGCAGCCGGTGGGAAGCCCACGCAGGACCTGTTCGGGAAGGATGGCATCCCGTGGGAGGGACCCCACGCTGGGGCAGGGGAACAGAGAGTGACCAGGAAGGAGCGGCAGAGACAAAGCGATATGGGCTGACCGCAGCCCCCATTCCCCGTTCCCCTGTGCTGCTCGGGGGGAGGAGGCAGAAGAGGGTGGATGGGAGGAAGGTGTTTTTAGTTTGCTTTTAGTTTCTCACTGCTCTAGTTTGCTAGTTATAGTAATAAATTATATTAATCTCCCTATATTGAGTCTGTTTTGCCCGTGACGATAATTAGTGAGTAACCTGCTTGTCCTTATCTCAACCCTTAAGCCCTTGTCCATCATATTTTCTCCCCCTGTTTCTTTGAGGAGGGGGAGTGAGTGAGCGGCTGTGGTGGAGGTTGGTTGTTTAGCTGGGTAAAACCACCACAGTGGACAGAAGCACTTATTCTCAGTGCTGGATCAGGCACCCAAGTTAGCAGGAGGAAGAGCAGGAGATGAAAAACACCTGCACCTGGGATTTTTTACTGCCTGGCAGAGGAGAGCCCTCTGACCAGTGTGCTGTTTTTTCAATACGCTCTTCTGAAGATGTTGGGTCTCCCTTTCCACTTGTGGAGATGCTCACCAGGTAGCTCTGGAAGCTCAAACCCACTTCACAGTCTCAGTGTCTGACTGATGTTGCAGTTTCAGTCTTGCAAGAACCATTCATTAGATCTGTCTGTTTGTCTCACGATGGGTCAACATAAACATTTCTTTACTGGAAAACTTAATTGGATAATCTTTTAATGGTGAATTATGTAATAGACTGAGAAGGCTCTCTGAAGTCAACTGCTATTCTTTATTTTACCCTATGGTATGGTGTGAGGATTAAAATTTCAGATTTCAGTTAAAATAATTCTCCCAGAGAACCTGTACTCCTTTATTTGCAGTATATGAGTAACTCACAATGATTGGAAAGGGATGGTAGAAAATTTCTTCATGTCATCGTTTGATTCAAATGTCTTTGCAATTGCTTCTTTTTGGACCTGAAAAATCTCAAGACCTCAAACTTTGAGGCCTGTCACCTCTCATTTCTGATGTGAATGAATATAATTTCTTTTGAACGCAGAACTAAGAAAATATGTTTGTAGTGAATAGTTAAATTTCAAGTTGCTTTTAGTATTTTTATCTCTACTTTTTTTTAAGTTTAAAAATAAACAATACAGTGTGAGTTCACTGTACAATTAAAAAGTTACTTAAATTATTTATAAAAATGAAATTCAGATGGGAATGTTAGTTTGTTTGTTTTTTTTTTAAATTGTAATAGATGCCCTGTGTAAGGCAATTCTGCCTAGAAGAGAAGATTTGTTAAATCTCCTTTTCTGAGGTGGTGTCTTAGAGGTATTTGGGTCAAAGAAACACACACAGTACGTAAACAGTATATAAAGGAAGGAAGATACCCTGTGCTAAACAAGACTGTTAGTGAAATATTATAATTTCAAAGTACAGAAAATATATTTTTAGAATAGACTTCATAACTTCTGTCTAGCGTGTAGTAGGATAATGAAGATCAGAAATGAGCTCTTAACAGAGTTCTGGGTGTAATAATTGGTCTTTTAGTGAGAAATGTTTATGAGAATAAGGTGCCTCGCATTTATTTTGATGTGTCAAACATTGTAAGAGTTCTGATAAATCACATATCTGTTTATGCTATTCCTTTAGGTCACAGTTGGCTCTTCTGTGCACTCCTTGGAATTTATGCCTTAAATAGCTTATGAAATTAGAATTTCTGAACATTCCCTCAGTGAAAAATCAAGTATAAATTATTGTTACTTTTTAAAATGGGATTTACATATATTATGGTAAATCTGATACCCTCAGAAAGTAACCACAAGAGGGCCCTATTAATTCTAAACAAGCCTTTCCAATTCCCTGTCATCTTCATCCTGTCGTCTTTATCTTCCGCTGCTGGCAGAGAGAAACAACAATAAAATGAGATTTCAAAGCTATTTTCAGTAGGACTGAAATGTATGAGTTGCTAATGCCAGGAAGGGTCTTTGGGCTTTGTGATTCAACCGAGCTTGTATCCACGTTGAATGTAGGTGTGAGCTCTGGCATGGACTGTTGGCACCCAGTCTTCCCCATAGAAAAGATTTGTCCCAGGACAGCATGCAGAAACCAACAAGAATCCATGTAGCATAAGCAACAGCAGCATTCAAAGCCCACTGTGGAAGTGTGAAGACTGACTTTGCAGTATGGAGGCACCTAATTTACTGAGTCATTTAAGAGACCTACAGAGGCTCTGTAAGTGTTGTATTGGTCTGTTGTGTGTTCACAATAGAAATTATAATTTTAATTAATTTTAACACTTTTGGAAATTAACAATTAGAATAGTTTACCTGCTGTGATTTTTAAATGAACAGAATTCTTTTACTATGGGCTTTAAATATCAGCAGGAGCTTCATGGATGGAAAAATGTGGCAAAAATGTTCTTCAGAATTTCATGTTTTGGAATACCAGATGAAGCAAGAAATTACTTAAATTTTTGCTGCATGGTTTGAAAGACAGCCTATTTCTTGTTGTGCATCTTCACCTTTTGAAGACTATCCTGTACAAAGCAGCTGCCCTTTACAGTGAAAAATAGATGTGCTTTTCTAGTGCTTTTCTTATGGGACTTTTTTTCCTTTTCATAACAGTTTTTCACTCTTAAATTGAAATCAGTAGTTCAGACATGAAAGCATATACCTTTGTTCTGTACATATGGAAAAGCAGAAAAAAAGGAAAATCCCTCCTCTTTTCACATAGCAAATGCCCCTTCGCCATTGATAATTGATTATTTTAGTCCAGCCTCAGTCCTTTCTACTCAAGTCTGCTTTCACTAGCTGTTTCATCAACTGGTTTTTACTGTCATTTTTGTTCTTATTTCAGTAACTGTTTTTTTGCAGCTGAATGTCTTACCGCGCAGGATATAGCTGCCTTTTTATTTGTTTGTTTTTAATTCTGAGACTGATAAAAGCACATTAAGGTTAATGAATGCAAAAATTCTCCATCAGTTTTCAGAGATGAGAATGTCAGAGGTTCAAACTGGGTAAGCTCCCTAGTAACATGTATATAATAAACAACATTCAGAATAATATAATCTGAGGTCAAAGTCAGTAATGATAAATTCATTGCAGTGCTTTAAAGTGTAATCTTTGTCTTTTCACTCTCCTGTATTTGTTTCCCTTCTCCATCCTGCTTCCAGTTATTTGTACTTCACCATCCATTACTAAATTGTGACAACATCAGTTATTATTGCTACCTTTGTATTAATGTGATTTGAAGCTTTTTCCTGAGCCTTTGTCTTCACTGGACAGATTGTTCTGGTACCTCATAATGCTGAAATCCTGATGCCCATAGCTTCTGCACGTTTTGAATGTATCAGATTAGAACTGCTGTTTGACTGGCTCATGGTTCTGTGGACTTTATATACAAACATACAGTAGCATGAGGTATTTTGAATAACATAAAGCTGTAGGGAGTAGTTCTGGGAGTGTCCATTGAGGCAGTGTTGTAGCAAAGTGGTTTTGTGGGATGTGTATTGATATGTATATACCATTTAGTCTCAATTTAAAACTTCATTTAAAAATAAAAGTTTTATTAACTGTACTAGATTATATATTCCATCTCTGTCTGATTGTCTGATGCCAATATCCCTCCTTTTCCTGCCCTAATGTTTAATAATTAATATTGATCAATTTTCAAAAATGTAGAGGTCTAACTGAACTTTGAAATTGGTAAAATAGTTCACAGTTCAAGAATGCAGAGATTGGAGAAGACGAAATAGACGCCTTAATGCACTTTTGTGTCCCGCTAGTGCTGGACTGTTGGTAAAACTGTAGAGATGTAAATGTGGTTTAGAAAACTCAGAAGAGTTTACAGGATAAAACTGCTGAAGGCTCCCTCCCTACCAGGTTACCTGTAGCAGCACATCACTACAGCTTCACCTCCAGGTTACATTTTCTTTCATTGTGTTGTTCTCCCTTGCATCTGTCCTTCACACACAATTTGCGATGTGGGATTCAGATGTTAGTGTTCAGTTGTGCCCCAGCAGAGTCATCTGTTAGCCAAAGTCCTGAAATTTGGAAACCCCTTTTACATTGGTGAAGGCCTTTTAACTGATACATGGGAGCTGAAACAAGAGTGAAAATGTTAGTATTTGTGTCGGTGTAACCCATGAAAACAGCCTTTTCCTAAATGCATAGTACAGTTCATTTCTGGTCAAGCTGGAAATAACAAGAATAAAGGCTCTCTTCTCATCCTGTGACATACTGTTTCAAGACTAAGATGAAATCACAAGATGTACAGCTGTGCACAGTGAAATGTTCCTGGGACTCCATTTAGGAAAACAAACAAACAAACAAAAACCAACCAACCAACCAAACAAACAAACAAACAAAAGCAGCTTTACTTTATGCAAAGATTTAAGAATGGAAAAATAAAGGCTTACATTTACTGGTCTTATTTTCTCTTGCCTTAATATTTACTTCTGCACTATACCATTTTTTGTTTGCTTGTTTTTGTGTATATACACTTTGAAGACATATGTCTCACAGTAAAGATCTGTCATTAGTTATCTAATTTCAGTCATATTTATGTAGTTATCACAGTTAAACAAATGACGCCTGAAAAGATTCTCCTTTCTTTTTACTTTAAGGTTGCTCCTGTTATGGATAATAAGAGACGTGTCATTTAGTCTACTTGTTGACCAGGCTGATAGCTTTATCTATGTAACTTTTTAAGAAACCTCTTTTTACATACCTAGATACATAATAATTCATTTCAGTATATACAGGTTTAATTTATTAGAGATATAATGGATAGACATAAATATTTTTGAAGAAGGCGTCAGAGCTCTGTAAGTTCAAACTAGAAAAAAAAAGTTCTTGATCTTATTTTCTCTGAAAGGAAGATTAACGTAGTCACCATGCTGTGACAAAGTCAGTTCTTCACCATTTAAGGCATTTTCAAGATAAGTATTACTGATCCATTGCCACTCAAATATGACATCCTAACCTTGAGCCGAAAGAAATTTTAAGCCTGAAAAAATTGTTGTACCACCTCAGAATAGGCTAAAGAAATTAAATTGAATTCTATTTCAAAAGCTGTACGTTGGTCCAAAACCAGGTCAGTGCCAGATCAGCACTCCACTTCATTGGGACCTGCTGTCACAGAAAAGGCATGCCCTATTTTGAAAGGTGGTTGAATCCACTGGCCTTATACGAGCCAGTCTTTTAGTCTTTTACTGCAGTGCCAGTAATTGTCAAATACAGTCATTTGAAGTACTGAGAAACAACAAAATGTCTCACTGTGTTTTATTGATACAATTTAATGGATAAGATTGCTTTTGTCTGGTTGAGAGGCACACCTGAATTGCCAGATTATTTGATTTAGCTTTTTTGTGTCATTGTGTAGCAGTGTGACAGCAGTGTCAGTCCACCCTGACATGCACACAGGCGTTCAAGAATTCAAGATGTGCAATAAAGGTGTCAGTGGTGCCCCTAAAATAAGTGTCATGTGGCCAGCTATGGCTGTCAAATAAAAAAGTCTAACTTGATAGTGTGTGGAAGCAGTGATACTTGATTTGTATTTTCAAGACTTTGGATGGTGAGAACAAACAAAAATAATGATAGAACAAACATATAATATTTAAGTGTCAAGTATGCATATTTATAACTGCATTATGTACATTTAGCTCAACATGTTCTCTTTGTTGTTATGATTTTTTTTAAGTGAAAATATAACAACTTACAGAACTCAGACATGCAGAAATTGCATCATACTGATGTGATTTCGTTACTTTCAGATGGTCACATTATGTAGCAGACTCCTTGACTCCTTCCAAAGAAAATCATTAAGGAGATGTAATAGACCACCAAGAGCTCTGAGCATTTACATAGATCATTGTTGTTTTTTTTTCCCCATATAACACTTCACACAAAGGTCAAACTTGGTATGAAGAGCTGTAAAAGCACTAAGCTGTCCCATTCATAAAAACATTATTTCTTTCTGTCTCCATGCATGCAAAAAAAGAAAAATATTTTATAGTAGCGTTATTTGGTACTCAAGAGAGTAATACCTGCTGCATTCCTGGTGCCTTTCAAACTAATGAAAGACTTTTCCTTTCAATACTGTAAGAAGGAGGATTAAGATAAGCAAAAATATGTATTTTTAAAATACACGTATGTAATCTAAAATATAAGCATTAAATTATCTCAGAAAATGTCTTGTAGTTCCTGCATAGTACTGTAACTCAGAATTGAGATAATTTCATTCTTTCAACTGCATTTTTGTATCTTGATTTGTTTAGATTCCTGTAAGTGTAACCATTATTCTGCTTTGTAATGGCTGGCATTGGGATGATTACAATATAATAGTAATATTTTTTCCTCTAAATTGCTGATACTTTTAAGCCTATTTTCATGCAAATACATGTTTTTACTGGGAATAAATTACAGGCATGAGTAGGTAGATCAGTAATCATCTCATTGCTGATGGTTATAACTTTTTATATTATACAGGATCTGGCTGGGATGGAGTTAATTTTCTTCATAGCAGCCTGTACACTGCTGTATTTTGGATTTGTGACTAAAACAGTGTTGGTAACACAACAGTGTTTTGGCAGTTGCTGAGCAGTGGTTGCACAGAGAATAGGCTGAAGGGATACAGCCTGGACAACTGACCCAAACTGACCATTCCACGCTGCATAATGTCATGCTCAGCAGTGAAAACTGAAGGGAGAGGGTTCTGGAGGAGGTAGCCTTTGCTCAGAGACTGGCTGGCCATTGGTCTGCTTTTGAGAGGTGGCGAATTATTGTCTTTGCATTACTAGCAGTGTTTTGTGTGTGTATGTGTGTCTTTTATTTTATTTTCATTCCTCTTTTGATTCACCTATTAAATTGTCTTTGTCTTGACCCAAAACTCTTCTCACTTTTGCTCTTCTCATTCTCTTCCCGATCCTGCTGCAGGGGAGAGTGGGCAAGCAGCTGCATGGTAGCTGCTGTCTGGGGCCAATACACCACATACATAAAAACTGTTCTTCTTCACAAGAAGTTAAGCTATGAAAATAGAAGCTATGGATTCAACATTATTTCAAAGGCAAAGTTAATGAATCCGTCTATCTATCAGAAATACAGGAGTCAGTGGGGCATTTGCAAATGCACACAGAGAAGCATCTGCAAGGTGAAACCAGACCTGATCTTTGAAAACATACAGTTGGATTTCAGGTCATATGTTATACCCATCTTTACGAAAACATAGAAAATACAGAAATCTTCTATTAAAGATGTGAGTAGAATCACTGAATCACAGAATCACAAGGTTGGAAAGGACCTTCAAGATCATCTAGTCCAACCAATACTACCCACTAAGCTACTAAACCATGTCTTGTAGCACCTTGTCCAGGCACTTCTTGAACACCGCAAGGGTCGGTAACTCTACCACCTCCCCGGTCAGGCTGTTCCAGTGCCTGACCACTCTCTGAGAGAAAAAGTTTTTCCTGATATCTAATCTAAATCTCCCCAGGTGCAACTTGTGGCCATTTCCTCGAGTCCTATCATTAGTTATCTGGAAGAAGAGGCCGACCCCCTCCTCATCACAACCTCCCTTCAGGAAGTTGTAGAGTGCAATGAGGTCTCCCCTGAGCCTCCTCTTCTCCAGACTAAACAATCCCAGCTCCCTCAGCCTCTCCTCATAAGACTTGTGTTCCATACCCCTCACCAGTTTTGTTGCCCTTCTCTGGACACATTCCAGAGCGTCGATGTCTTTCTTGTAGTGAGGGGCCCAAAACTGAACACAG
>VXAL01002024.1:25525-47208 GCA_013399475.1 Chauna torquata | reverse complement strand
AATAATAAAAAAACCCAGCAATTTCACCCCCTGCCCCCCTCGCTACAGTCAATAAACACTGGACACTAAAAGGACTGGATTTATAGCAAATAATGATTTTCATCAGAGAATAACAACTACTTATCACAATAATTTTCCAAAATGATGATGGATGGTTTTGGATATATTTAAATGGGCTTTCTAAAGCAAGACTATTTTTAAGCGTTCAAAGCATGAAAGAAAGCAATCAAAGGAATGTGTCTGTTAGATGGTATTTAGGTATGCAGAATGAGATTCATCTCTTCCATTCAAAGATCCGACTTTATCTTCTGCACCCCTTTTGTTGTCAATGTCTCAGAGAAAAGCAAATTCTGAAGTGCATTTCTTCCAAAACAGACATCTAAAGTAGTTAAGATGAATTGCACTTTAGAACGGACTATTTCTCTTCCTTGATTGTAAAGGAAGTTCAGGTTGGGAAGTTGAAATGCAGCTATTTACAGCCATTTCAAGTTGGATGACATGAATCCTATCTTTAATGATACAAGGCAATGACCAAGGGATTCTGATACGTATTCATGTGACTTGATGGTGAAGGAAAGATTCAAATTTATATAGCACCTATATGGAGTCATCGGTCTTTGAATGTGCTTTTGATAGCTACAAAGAATAATTTCTTCTAGAGGTTCCTACTCTCTTGTTTTCTTAAATGTTTTCATTTTGTTTTCTTTCTTGCTTTTAGGTGCCTGATGTTGTCGGGTTTTTTGTTTGTTTGTTTCAGCTAGAATATAAAAAGTTCTCTCAAAGCAAAATTTAGGACCGCAGAAGAGAAGAACATTATTTTTAGTATTGTAGAGTACATTGTTTGCATTTAATAATATAGAAATAATAAAAAGACATAACTCTTCTCACTCAAAAATACAGAAATATAAATGTCAAAGTGGAATTAACAAGCCAAGTGATATCATAATAAGAGAAAAGCAGATTGCTGTCTCATTCTGAGTTCTTCAGGTGCGACATAATTAATTTGATGTATCACAGCAGCATTATTGATGGTTCCCATCAGTTGCACCAACAGAGAGAGTTTAAAAGATGGTGTTACAGATAATGCTTTCCAGTAGGAGGTTTAAAGAAGAGAGCAAATTTAATGGAAACAAAAGCAGTGTCTTAAAGTAAAGAACAGTCTACAGACACTAAGAATAATATTTGAACCATCTCACAAAACCTTTCTGAGAAAGCAATTAAACAGAAAAATAAATGTCTGATGCGAATGATAAGGGAACAAGAAAAAGTTTTGCAAACTGCTGTCAGTCCAAAACTAATCAAGATGCGAAAGAGGAAGCTAATTAATCTGGAGCAAAAGTTCAGATGTTTACTATTGAAAAAGCTTAAACAGTAGGGGAAGAAATCCATATGAGCTTCTGATGTTAAAAGTCCAATGGTTCATTAGATTTTTCCTCAGCTTAAGTTACGAGGTTGATTTACAGAAGCAGCTTTGGAGCAATAGCTACTTGTTTTTTATTTAGCTTAACTGCAAATACATAAAACTAAAAAATACATATTTCTATGTGATCACAGTAAAGTACTTATACTTTGACTTGCTTAATATATATTAATACTTTGATGGGATTATATGAAGTATTTTTTTAACTCCTCTCAAAATTTCAAACAAATTGATATCTGAAGGTAGAAGAAGAGAAATATGTACATTATAACTATTTCAAGAATTTTGTTCCGTGACACTTCTTTTATTTTAAATTGAAAAATTTCTAGCATTTTAAGAAAACTAAAAAACTGAAGATGGAAACAGTGAGATGAACGTTAAGATTCTTCTTTAAAAGATGATTTAGTGTATTCATTTTAATGTTATCTTTTTACTTTAAATTTCTGCTTTATAGTAATTTCAACCTAAATGGATGCTAAGTGTCCAGTAGAAGCAAACAAAGCTACCATTCTGCCAGTGTTTTTCAGCTCAGCTGTGGTGTGATTATAAACATCTAACAAATCATGGCTGTGCAAAAGAATCCTGAAGCACTAGCTAGTGGAGTTACAATTTTTCATTAGACTTCCATGGCTATCTGAGGTTCTTTTGATATTTTTTTAGCATCATGGATGGATGATAGAAAGGCTGATGCCTTTTCTTTCTATATTGCATATGTATTGCATATATATGAATTCAGCACTTTGTGGGACTTAGGGATAACTATTGAAGCATTAGATTAGTTTTTCTGGGCTTTTGCTCTATCTCAAGACCAAAGTTACCCAGGTCATGGCAATAGGGACATTATACTGGCCGTGCATCAGACCTCTTACTTGTTCATCTTTACAGCACTTGTTGGAGCTCATTTTATAAACTGAGAAAGTTTCTTTGTAGGGCTATATCTATCCCTCCAAGTAAAGTGGAGCAGGAGCTATTCTGTGTCCCTGAGGCTGACTGACTTGGCACTGGCCACATTCATAAAGATAAGTTTCTTAATCCGTAAAACATGGTGGATGCATCAAAACTACAGAATGAGAATATCTCCTGACCCAAGACGGGCCATTGTTTGTGTTGAACCAAAGCAGTACCAGGGTTGGTGCTGTCAGTATGGCAATATGAATAATTCTGGTCCTGTGCCTTTTTAGTTGGTTTAACTTCTGCTTAGTTTATTATTGTAGATACTTTCTAGGTGCCCCTACTAGCCTCAGTGCTTTACAGAGTAACGGCCACTCCTCTGCTGTCTTATGGCACCTTTCTTTATTATGATTAGCCTCTTTCCAGTTAAAATAAAGAGAAGTCATTGGTACTGACAGAATTAAACCCAATAAGTATTGAACTCAAAGCACAGATTTGCTTTCTCCTACTGAGAGAGTCAGGCTCAAGATTTTTGTTGCCATGCTCTCAGAGTGAATAAAGGAGGTAATGAATATGAATTCATGTCAGCATAACCTAGATCACGTCAACTACATATGCTCCTTCTCTAAATCACATGGAAAAAAACAGCTCTTAACATGCATTGTTAACCAGATTCCTAACTGAGAGTTCACTGTATATTATGTTTTTAATTGATTCGAAAACAAAATAACTTGTTTACATAGTTGCTTTTCTTATTTTCTTACTCCATTAGATTTGGATTTTTCTTTATAAAAATTTTATTTAGATTTTCACTATTATATGTAATTAAAATTATGCCTTCTTGCAATGGTAGTTGCAATGTTTCTGTTACACTTACCAAAATATGTATTCTAAATTTTATCCCACTTATGAGATTGATTGTGAATTCAGTTATTCGTTCCCTTATAGATATTAGATTAGATCCTCAATAGGCAGCTTTGCTCTGTCTTTCATGTTTTATTGGTACATGTTGACCATCAGGTGCAGAAAATAACGGCATTATTATCCGTTTTTATGATTACAAGTACTGATGGTAGAGTTTTCTCTCTTAAAAAAGGGACATTACTTATGAATGAAGGTCCACTCCCCTTACTAATCTCCTCTGTGACCTGAAATCTAAACTCATTCCCATGTTCTTCTGGCTTTCTAATCAACTAATAATATGGTATTACTCTCTAATCCTTTCTGTTATCCTTATCTCCATTCTTCCATCACGTTCCCTTTGGGCTGCATGTAAGCTTTTCTTCATTGCCTACAACAGAATATAGACCATTTGTATTGGTATTTTTTAACAGAAAACTAAAAAATAAAATTGTGTCATTAATATGAATATATGATCTTGAATTACAGTCCCACCCTCCAGCTTGTTTTGGTCTACCTAAATCCTGCTGGAGACTTTTAGATTCAAGATATCAGCCTATCTGCCTAGTTTTCAGGGCTGTGAATTGCATGCATTCCTAGACTCAATTGATACAGCTCTGGTCAATGAGAAAATCCTTCATCCATGTCTGATTTTGTTTTGTATTTAATACTGTGAAACATATAACTTTCTGGAGAATTTAAGATCTGAACTTCTTATCCTCCCATGATGATTACTTTTATCATTAGATTAAGACTCAGGCAGGCTTGTGGCATACTGTGTCTGGACCTATGATTCTTGAATTCTTGGTTTCACGTTACTTTAATTTCAACAGAAGAGAGAGACAGAGTTCTAATGCAGGATTTCCATGGACTTTTGCTTAGATACTTAAGAAAAATGGAAGGTGTCGTTTTAATCTATGATTATAGCACAGAGCCCAGGGTATCCAGCTCCATAGGTAAGGCTAGGATTAGACGGATTGGGTTTCAAGAGGCTGGAAAACCTCCTATTGACTATATGTACTCATGCTTGAAAAAGCTGGCACCTCATTTACGTGGGCTGGGATTATCTCTGGAGATACCCATATGGTACTGGAATCTTAAATCTGCGGTCATAAATTTTCTGGGTTTCTCCTCTGACTGCCTAGGGAATGTAGATGATCAGATTAGGCAAATAGAATGCCTCCTTTTATACCTCTAAGTCAAATAATTTAAGATACGGCTAAAGTACCAGCTAAATTAGATACCACCTAGTTTCTTCAGGGAAAGTTTCAAAAGAATGCAAGATTTGATCCATAAGGTTAATATTACTATGCTAAAGTATTCATTTTTTGTTTGATTAAAAACAAAACAAAACAAAACAAAACAAAACAAAAACTATTTGATGGGAAAGATGTAAATAATTCAATTTCTTCTAAATTAAAAATGCTAGCAAAGTTCTTGCCTGACTGAACATTCGTTACCCAAGAAATAATTGTAAAGTGACTGCCTAGGTGACAATTCTGTTCAGCTCATATTGCTTTACCTTTAAGTTACCCTAAAATTCAGCAATTAACGAAAGTTTTAGTAGCTGCAGTGGTCTATGCTACAGTACTGCCTAGGACCCTTGGTAGAAAAAGCTGTGTTAATGAGAGCTCATGACATAGAAATCACTTGCTTTGAGCTACTCTTTCTTTCCTTTGAAGAATCATAGTGACACTTAGACTCAATAGGTCAACCTGATGTGGAACTAGCTTTTCACTACAGATCTGAAAATCCCATAAATACAGGGATGGATTGGACCTTGAACTATGACTGCCTGTAATTCTTACGATATAATTTGTCATACCACTGAACAGGAGGAAAATCAGTTGAAGTTATGGTATAATGGCCATGTTTTATAAATAATTTATAAAAACATATTCTTAAAAAGGAAGAAAGCTTTTTAGGCCAATATGAATGCATCTCAGTAAGTGGAGCCCACTGGCTAAAAAAATGAATCACAATAATGAATCACCTAGAGCATCCATTTTCTGTGACTCAGGCTCTTGGTGTTTCTGAGAATAGTAAAGGTAATAACTTTAAACAAGATGAGAGATAAATATTCATAAGATCATCTGAGAATTATTTAAAAAATATATAAAGCAATTCATAGGGTTGAACATGAAGTTCATGTACAGTGTTTTTATATTACTACAGAGGTAGAACAAAAAGGTTTGCAGTTTACAGATCCGTTTCCGTTCTTGTTTGCAGAATAAAGAAGTTACATGCAATGTGCAGACTTGTCCAGTGATGTACTACGTATGGATCAGATTACAGTGACTATTAATTACTGGGACCATTACCTCACTCCACAAATAGTCAGAGCCCTTTCTCAAATGACAAAATCTCAAATAAATTAGCACGTAAGCATCTAAGTAACCAAACAGCTATTTGTAAGCTTCACCAGTAATGATGTGTTGCGTACTTGTTTTTGAGTATAAAGATATTTCTATGGGTAATGAGTGCCGTACTCAATATATTTGGTGGTGGAAATACTGCCACTAACAGTAGGAAATCTTTGCAATAATATAGGAAGGTTCTTCTCAGTTGTCTTATTAAGAATATAGATTATTCTGTAAGTCTTTCATCAAGGAAACTTTCAATATGATAAACAATAAAAAGGCAAAGCCCTTTCTCTGATTCTTTCAGACAACTTTTTTTTAATGCACTTGTATTAATTTTTTTTCAACAGTTTCTATACCAGTCCCTCTCTTTCTTCCTCTCTTTCTCCTTTTTAATAATGTTGGTGGCATACACTTTTATTCCAAACTAAGCTGAATCTTTCTTTTTTTATTTTAAGGAGATTTTCAGGAGCAAATAGTCTTTATAAACTTTCGATCCATGAACTATTCAGCTTGAATATCACATATACATACTATTTTCTTCAAGATGCGTATTTTGTTGTTGCAGTCTCAGTCTTTATTTTTCTGTCTGAAATAAGCAAAACAAAACAAAAATGAAAACAAAAACAAACTAACCCCATAGTTCTGAACTTCTGCATCCAGATTCCTTTTCAATTTTATATTTCAGCCCATGTTACCAAAAACTTGAAACAGAAACACGAATAATATAAAAATTGTGATCTTCCTAAAACATTCCAGAGATGTAAGTTTTGGAGCCTACTAGCAAAATTGTGAAGACTAACTAGCTGCAAGCAGGGAAGTAGAATAAGCACCATTCTTGGGTGGGAGCATGCTATCCCTCACTCAGGGACAACAGCAGTATTTGTGGATCTTGAGTATTCCATACCCTGTAAATCAGCAACCTTTCTTATCTGTGGTTCAGAAATTATGTGTATGTGATCATGACAGAGCAAAACAAAAAGGGGCATGGCACCTCTGGGTAGTTCAGCTTCACCAAAGGGAACAAATCTGGCCATATCACAAATATACAGTTATACTCAGCACAGGATTGCTGATCAAAATGAGGAAAATACCAATGGGAAAAGTTAGAATATCACATACTGGAAAGACACTTAGCAAAAGGTAAAATCTTCACATCCTCAGACAGTCTGAAGAATAGTGTTGAATTACTAATCTTAACCTAACTAGTCTCATGGGGACTTAAGTGTCATGTCAAGAGATCATTTGAATACCATTGAAGCCATTAAATAGTTTGTGTCATCACGCTGAAACTGTTGAGAGAAGAATCTGCAAACAGTAATCATCTCAATAAGAGAAAAATTCCCTGAAGACACAGAACTCAAGAGAGAGAAAAAAATTTAAGGTGGGGATCCAGCTTGAAGCTGAGACTCCACTGACAGAAGTGTTGAAGGAACTGCTACGCACGACTTGGAGATCATTGGTGTCATCAAGCTATTTTCTTTATACTTTCCCCTTGAACATGCTTGTCACCTGCCAACTTGCTGTTCATTCCAATGGAAAAGCTTGTTACTGACTCCTTTTATAGTCTATGTTTACATCTTTCCCTTCTTCAATCCTTTTAGCTTTCTTTTTGCAGTCTTTCAGAAACTCATAGTTTCTGAACTATTTAGGTAAAAAGGCACTTGTGGAGGTCATCCATTACAACCCCCTGCTCAAAGTTTGATTGATAAGCTCTAATACAAATTTTAATTTATTCTCTCCTTGAAAATAAACTTTGATGGACAGTTCACACCTACTGACTGTAGCAACAGACTCAGCCCTCCTGTCCTGTAGGAAGCTCTTATTTTATTCAAAATGAATGAGTATTCATGTGGCAATGCCTTACTTTTGTTTCTTTTGCTTCCTATCTTTTCACATAACATTTATTGGACAATTTTCTCAAATTTGTCAGTGGTGTGTTAAATAGAAGAGAACTTGAATGGTCTAAATACTACAGATTTTGACATGTTTTCAAAAGCCTGTAAAATATAAAAAGATCAATACTTGCAGAAGGACTTGCCAAAAGCTGCAACGACAATTTTTAGCACTTGAGGATTTTACTGCCATTTTGTAAAAATTGCATTTTTCAGCTTTATATTTTTATTGATGCTGCTGTGCCCATATTGGTGAATAACCGTAGTGCTGAATTAAAGTGTTTTAAAATGAATACATTGTGATATAGTTTGAAAGAATGTATATTAGCCAATTCAGCTATGATAGTGAAGGAAAAAAAGTAGTACTAGAAAAGCACCATAAATCACTGTAATGTAATCATTGCAATAAGTTAATGTAGTCCTTTGTGGAAGCTTCTGAAAACTTTAAAGAAATAGCACATGTAAGAGTTAGCAAAAATTTATATTAAGAGTTATGCAAAAATAGTGAAAATGTAGTCAAACATATAAATCTAAAGCTCAACATAACGGTGCAATGTTGAACTAAATGTTGAATCATCCTGGTCTCAAATAGAATGGTTTGGTTGCAGATACAAATTTAACATGTGTCTGCACCGTTTATAACGAGTGAAACCCAAGATGTCCATTGTTACCCACACTAGCAGTCACTTCCAGGAAAAAAATCCCTGAAAGTACTCAGCAACAGAAAAGAGGCATAGACATCTACCCATGCAGCTGCAGAAAAGTGTGTTTGCAATTCCTGTGCTTCCTGCTGAAATCTATGCACTATATGGTCAGAATTGTATTTTTATGTTTTTAAAGCTGTCTCTGATGTATATATGTTCCTCTTACAGAAAATAGTTAAGGCCTTTGGAGATGTTCATACTTTGCATTAGATATTGCGGCTGTGACTGGTAATATTGTCTGTCCCTACCAGAACAGAGCTGATGAGAAGAAAGGCTTTAGCAACTGCAAGTTTGAAAAAGCATGTAGGCTTCCAGCTTTATCCTAGGCTGCTCTGCATCTTCTGTCGTTAACGGAAGACATGAGTACTCTGAGGCAGGATACTGAGTATTTTAGGAAAATGCAGGAAGAAACATTAATAATTGTATTACCATTTTCTTCATTCCTGTTAGTGGGAGAGATGGAGAGAGAAGGAGTGGGGGAAAGAGAAGGGCGGTAACAGTCTTCTGTATAACAGAAGGACAACCATATAAGCCTTTCTGACAGTCCAGGTGCTACACTAGTCTTCAGAACTGTCTGAGGAAGAAGTGTCATTTCTTTCAAATTGGGAAGTAGATATTATTGTTTTAACCATATGGAAAAATAAGGAATTGATGAAGGCAGCTCAGTGAATTGGTAATTCTTCCTGATAGCAGCTGTCTAGTGCATTGGCCTGCTCATCACACCCTAATAACCTGATGCTCGATTTAGAGAAAAGGGAACACTTTCAAATAGCTGCTGTCTTTCTGTGTAATGAAGAGGGAACTCCCTTTTCCCCTGAACCATCACACAAAGTGAAAGCAAGAGAACCTTGTGCAGGCTGAGACCTGTTGTGGATGTGTCATGGGCTGATGACAGCCTCTAATGGAGAGGATTGATGATTTGCACTGTACAAGTTATTGCTTTCTAACCCCTAGATGAATTAAGTTAATAAGGTTGTGAACCCAGTTAAACCATATCTGTATACGCTGTCTGTACTTTCTGTGTCAGGCTCAGTGATTAAGTTGCCTCGAGCATTTCATGGATTTGGATAGCCTTTCATTTTCAGCGGGTCTGTTTCCCATCAGCTGCCACACAGTGATAGGTCTCACCATGCAACATGCAATGTGCAGTGTAATTAATGAATGAAGGATAACCCTGTATTTATTATTGGAGTTTGTAAGTAAAAAGATTAATGAGTGAAATTCACTGGTAATGCAGAGACTACTGTGCTAGGCTATTGCCCGCTAAGATCTCCCTCTGCAACATGCAGATTTTCATGTTGGTTTTGATTTGCAGGGAAGAATCCATGCTTATGGTTTGGAAATACAGCTATTAAAATGCTCAGTTAACTGTTTTTGCCTAGAATAGTGACTATTCCCCATCATTAATGATTAACATTACATATTTATAATTTTTCTGTTTGAAAATATGTAAAAACACTATGGAAAGGATTTCACAACTCAGAACAATTTTGTTTAAATGAATTCAACTGAGTTGTATTTCATATTGGATTGTCTGCATTTAAAGTGCTTTAATTATGTGTATTTGTACATATATACATTTTCCCTGACTGGGACAGTAATTCATTGCTGAGCTACTGCTGCAGTCCATAATGAGATGTTGTCCTTTAAGTTTTACTTATCCCAGTGTAGGAGTTCTTAAACTGTATTCCCGTTTATATTTATTTAGAACATGACCAAAGCAGAAAAGACTTTTGTAACCTGTACTCATGCTGCTCTCTTGCAGAATGGTTACTTGTGACATGTTTGCTTGTGCTATACACAAAACAATAATTATAGCCCATACATATATTTCTTAAAATTCATTCACATATAAAACAATTCAGGGAAAGAAGTATGATTATCATGCCAAAAAATAAAATTATATCTTCCATTGCATATAATATCATGACTGTTGCTATTGTTGAACTAAAGCGTGTATTAGAAAACACATTAATTCATCTTTTCTTCCCTTTCTGCTCCAGTATATCAGGCTGACAAGTGGATAGCAATTTGGCCTTTTAAATTTTTGCAGTAATTTAACATCTTATAGAAATTTTTTAAAGCTTATATAGTGTATTGTATCACTAGTTATAAATAGTTCAGGACTCACTACACCATCAAAGTTGAGGGGATAAGCTGAGACACACATATTAAGTTTCCTTGACTCTTTTATAAAGCTGCTTGTTTAACGTGAAAATCTCAAGGACATGCATCCCCAGAGGTGGTTGTCTTATGCTCCAGTAATGGAGATTAAATTTGTGGTAGTTAGCTAGCTAGCTCTTTTTCTAACAAGGAAACTAAAATTCATTAAAAACTAATTAGGAATGTATAGGAGGTTAATACTCCATGTTAAGCCTTATTAATGTGAGATAAGTAATTCATAAAGTATCAAAGGACTGCCATGGACAGAATTAAGAAGAATTATACCACCAAAAACTACATTAAAGTAACATTAAGGGTCTTGTTGTCTTTAGTTCACTTTTTTTTTCTGCTGGGGTAATGCACATGATGGTCCTCCATTAAGAAGACTCAGAGCACATCATTAGGTGATCTTTTTCTACAACTTAAGCTTCAGTATTATTTAAAATATAAATAAATCTTAAAGAATATGGATTATTGACCAATTGACTTCATGTACTTAAGATGCTTAACATGCAAATAATTTGCTAGATCTGAGAAATGTATCTTTAGATCATGCTATTACAGCTGCTTTCTAAGCCACAGTGACTTGCAGTTTTAACAGTTGAAAAAAGCTATTAGGCTTTAATACTCATTTCCTGAAGCATAGTCTTTTGAACCTCAACAAATTTCTAAATTAAAGAATTAATTACTGTAATTTCTTCTGAATTTTGTTTAGTTTAATAATACACTTCTTTCAATCTGCATTGACTGAATAACTGAGAGTGAAGAGTATTTCACAAAATCACACAATAATGTCTATAAAATGATTTTTATTGTGGTGTTCCAACCTCCAACTGTATCCGGCTCCATTCCAACTTCAGCAGTGAGGGCATATGTGCTGATGCCCCCCCACCCAAGCACTTGGGTAGAATGTAGGGGCACAGTTCCACCATTGCTCTCCTAATCTCCCCTTTTAAATCACAGAGGGTGCTGACATACATGCCAGCCACAGTCCTTGAATGCAGTCCTATCACACTTAACGAGAAAGTCTTGTTCAAGCTGTCTTCTGCAATGTAAAAGTTACTGAAATAACATTTGGCTAAAGGATTAGAAAATGGCATTTGCAGCATCCTATACTTAGTGAAACCATGCAGAGTGGGAGGTGAGTGAGGAGGAACAAGGGAAAGAAAGTATGTGCATAATGAACCTTGCATATGTTCGTTATCATTCTGGTAGCAAATTCTGAAGGAAAAAATAGACAAATCCAAATGTTTTTGACCCCAGCAAAAGGTTTTTTAGATTGTGAGTCAGTCAAAAGAACTGCTTGCTTCTGCACATGGGTAGAAATGCCAGGGAAAGTTGGTCCACCACAGCGTATGGTATGAGGGAGATTCAAGAGGGTGTTCTATCCTAGTAGCTGACTTCATTAGGAATGATGTGCAGGCAATAGATTTTTAATTAAAGTGAATTAGTGTTTGTGGGTTTCACTACAAAAGTGAATTTTAAAGCTGTTTTGAGTGAAAAGAAAGTAGGAAGATTTGACAACTTAAATACATGAGAAATACTAATACCTTACATTTTTAAGTGCCTTTTATCCCAAAGGAACCCTAAGTGTTTTATAAGCTACACAGATGAATTACTTCATCCATCACTGAAATGCAGCTACCTCTCTCAGTGCACAGAGCAGCTTTACAGTGCATAGCATTATGATGCAGTATTATGAAGCAGGCAAGGAGAATGCTGTAATGGCTCTGAATTCTTTCAGCTCTTCTCTGTCAAGTCAGAGAAGAACAGCTTTCACACTTCTGTTTTCTCTTCCATCTCCCAAACAATAAAACTCGAGGCATTTTTTGGATACGAAGAAAAATGGCTGGGCCAACAGATGAGCTGGAGTCTTAGCTATAGACAGTTCTGACCTCCCCTGAAGATTCCCCTAAATCTAAAGATCCCCAGGAAAGTCAGGTAGGTTTTTTGATTGTATAGAAGACAAGTGAGATGAGATGCAGGGATTTTCTGAGAAGGACTTCTCTATTTCCAGTTCATTTCTTTATACCATGAATAATTTAACTTTAATGTGCATTCCTTAGTTTTATCTGTAAAATGTTTCAGTATACGGACAGTATGCTGTATGACGAATAGAAAAATAAGGTGTCTTTAGATTTATGAGCAGGAAGATCATAATCCAGATCATTATGACTTAAAAATTAGCATATTTATAGTCATTATAATATGTTAAGATTCTACACATATTAAAGAAACAGAATTTCCTTTGCTAATGAATTGAAAATTTTAGTTCAGTGAATTTGTAGGGGCCAAATAGTATATGGATTTCTTTTTCAAAAGAGTGCAAGAATGTTGAAAAATCATTACAGAGCAGGTATATTTTAATTATTACAAAGATGAGAACACATAACATTTATTTTATTCATAATATATATGCCACACACTGTTAGTTGTCTGATGTTGAACTGAATTGCACCCAGTCTTCAACAGGAAATCAGAAGGAATCCACAAGATTATCGTGAGTAAAATTTGCAGAGGACAGAGAATAGCATTTTGCTGTTATTGCTGCATTAAATCTTATAATTAGCTGTTTAACTAATCTATGCATTAAAAAAAAAAAGGCAAAAAAACCAACCCTTCATCTTCATTTAAAAATCCTCCATGATACAGAACCCACTTCATCACATGGTAATAAACTACTATCTCTATTCTGGATTTACCATTTAGACAAAATGTGTCTCTCTCATGACCTTGAAAGACCAGAGAGACCTCTACTTTATCATCCTATAAATCATCATCAAGTCATCTTTTAGATGACATTCCTCAATGTTTTCATCTGAAATCTTTTTATTTCTTCCACATCTGAGGTCATTCTTGTGGCATTTCTCTAAAACTTGTCCAATTTTTCAATATTCTTTTACAGATCAGACCTCAGATTTGCAGACCAGATGTGAGCTCACTGATTATGTATGAGTCTCTTCTCTCTTTTTCCTTGATTGCTTTAGCCCTTTCAGCTTCAGCTTCACAAAAAGTGGTGCATTTTACACAAACAGACGTGTACATAATACATATATGTAAACTTCTGTTGACAATAGTCATTTTGCTCATCTTCTGGAAACTCCTTTATTGAAAGTATAACAGAACAAACTACTCCTGCAGTTCAGATCTTAGCTGAGAGTTTTTCCAGCATATTGGGGAGCAATCAAGATAACCTGAAATCAGTATATCCATTATCCTCTCTTACATATTCAGAGATTTATCTTGAAGAATGGCTGAAGGATGCAGGACTTTAGGGGGTCTCAGAGGATAGATTGTCTTTTAAAAGCTATTAGGTTGGTATTCATGGGGAATAGCAAGGGTATGGTAAGTCAGACTTGGCTAAAAAAACAATATTACCCTTCCAAGGAAGACATCCATATTTGCTTTCAAGAAGCAACAAACAGTTGAACAGTTCATCATATTGAACAGTTCATCCATCTGTGTCCACTAAATATCACTGTTTATAGAAACAGATTATCTTTAATTTGTAGCTTCGGGTGTGAAACATAAATGTTTTGGTTTTTATTCTGTCTTTAAAAGGAATGATTAATTCACATAAATGTCATCAACAGAACGTTTAAACTCCCTTTTTGTTATGGTATATGCATGTAAAAAAAAAAAAACCACTATAATTTGCCTATAGTGTTTTCATAGATTTCTACTCTAAACAGTACAGAAACTCAGCAAAAACAGTGAGCAACCCCACTGATGAACTATGGTAAACACAGGGTTCTTTATTGCAGTTGTTTGTGATATTTGCAAGTAAACTCACATAAAATGTACTCTGGAACATACACCGTGCATGGCACTGCCTAGTTACCTGAGAAATATGTGAAGCAAAATGCACTTAGAATATGTTTGAACTCTAAAACAGGGGCAGTTCACAAATATGTAAAAGTCAGGTGCTTAAGAATGCAGGTAAGCACTTTTTTCAGACATGTTGGGTACAGAATTTAAACAAAAACTCTCTCAAACTGTTCAAGGGCATTTGTCAATCTTACTGTGGTCTATCTGCATTTTCAAGTGCTTCAATAATTTTGAAAAACAATTCCAGAATAAAAGTTATCTTGTCAATAAAATAGAAATTTAGGAGGATTTCTGCTCCAGACTCTACTAAGTACCCACAAGACACACTCTCATTCAGTCACTGAAGTAAAAGGTTTTTAGAGAGAGAATAATGTGAAAAGAATATTCCAAAGAAAATTTAATCTCTCCCGTGGCTCACAGAAAGCAGACGAATTAATACTTTTCTCAAATTTAGGTAAGATATAGACTTCAAATTAAGTAGAAAACTCACTGGATCTTTGAAATCCTTGTGAGGAGCAGAAATTATATATTTGAAAAAAAAAAAAAATTCTTCCTTTTTACCATGGAAGCTTTGCCCAAAGTCACATTCTTAGAAAAAAAAGAAATAAGCCGCCACAAGAGTTACTAGCTGGGTCCAAAGTTTAAAATTATTTTTCTGTCATGACATTTGCAAAAAATATTGTGTGGGGGTGAGTGGTTCTTACTGCAAAGGGTGTTGGCAGAGCCTTGACTGTCTCATTTAGTTGCCTCTGCATCAAAGGGCTTTTGGTAACCCTGTCATCAAGTTGCTTTCTATCTTATATGAAATATATCACCATTCAGTTCAACAGCTCAAGTTCCAAGTCTAACATACGATTTCTTTGACATCTCTATGACTAAAACTCATTTGCTCAAAATTTGAACAACACTGCAGAATTCCTTAAGTGAATATCTCTACAATTTTTTTTTTTTTCTTTCCCTTTTGGTATGCACATCAAGCAGCAGTAAAGGTATTTTGATGGTATGCAAGCAGTGATGTACTTAGAAGTTAGTCATCTGTCTTTTGAATGGAAATTACAGTACTGACTAAGGAAGATTCAGAGTCAAAATTGTCTAAACTTAGCTTGAGAAGTTGACTTGTTAGCCAGAATATTCATAATAATGTAGCCTGACATGAGGTAAGCCAGTCAAAGAGCCCACTTCTGGCAAAAGGGAAATTCTCCTTTTATCCTGGTCTTTTCTCCACTCCTGACATGCAGTTTGTGTCTGCTCTGCATGAGGCACCTCTGTGAGCTGATTTCATTCACTATCCTGGCAGAAAATTAATTCAGCAAGAGAAGTCGGGCAGCCGGGCATTTGAAGTCAGTAAGCTGAAGTAGCTAACAATGGACTTCAATGAAAACCAGGGCCAGTGTGAGGGAGGAAGTGTGGCAGTATGGCTAGGAGCAGAGAAGGAACAGGAAGATCAGCTGGTGTGTTTTGGGAACCACCCTACATACCCTGTATAAGTCAGCCAATGAAATACTTCTCAGTATTTCACTACTCCTTCACAGACTTGGGTTTCCCATCCAGGGCCACAGTAACGCACTTTTGTCAAAACCTGTCCAAAGCTTAGTTACTACATCTTTTTTTTTTTTCTTTCGAAATACAGCCAAGAAGGAGGATAGAGCAGCCATGATCTTGATGTAGCTTGATAAGTCAGCTCTTTCACCAGATACAGGCATAGGAATACCTCTTTGGATAATCCTGACCAGTTTTAGGGAGTAACTAAACTCTGCAGATAGCAGTACTTCCAGACAGCAATATAGTTTTAACTTCTTATGAAAGATTATGTCAGCTAGTGTAGATATCAAGGGATTTCAGGAACCTAAGCAGGTTATGATTTTTTCCTTTTTTTTTTTTTAAATCATTTTCTTAAACATTCTGCCTAAATTTCACTTTAGTAGCATCTGCTATTTAGGTTTTTGCCTTTGCTCTATTTATAACTCTCCTGAGTTGTAGTGTAACAGAACACAAGTCATATCATAGAGGTCTTTGGAAGGTGAAAAAACGGTTCCCTATTTAGAAAGCATCCACCTAGCCTGGAACAGGGGGCCTTGTGACAGCAACTGACCAAGCTGCTCCTGCTCCTTACCTATTAAACAGTTTCTGGGAGGATCTAGTTGCTGATAACATGGACATTTCCTATATGAGCAAGAATGCCTTTTATTCTGAAATACTTTGCCTGGTGTTTGGGTACAGGAGCCTACAGTTTTATCTGTACAAAGCACAGACTAACTTCTCCCATGCTTTTAACCCCTTTCCCCCTAGAGTCTCAATAAAGATCACAGTCTTTTGAGTTGAGCGTGTTAGGTATCGTGCAGGGTTTCTAAACTCACAATTGCTTTTGCTTGAGAGAAAAGCAGAAGAGACCACAGAGTAGCAGGGAACTGGAAGATGCCTCAGTGCAGTGCCTGAGGCAGCCTAGGAGGCACCAGGACAGCCCCTAGAGGCCCTGCACAGGGCCCCAGAGTGCTCTAGATAAGTCATTTCCCTGCAAAATACTGTAAAAATAGAATTTTCTCCTTCTACACTGAGGAAAAATAGTTACTTCTTATCTCAGTAGACACTTGCTGTATTAGATCCCTTAACTTAAGCCATAAGGGCAAATTGCTGTTCTTTTATATTGATCTAATCTTTTTTCAGTGTGACTCCCTGATCAGCTTTCATCAAAGGATAACAGGCACCTGCCAAATGACTGTTACTAGGCAACCTCCACACTAATAAACCAGTTCTCCTCAGCTGAAGCTTCTGTATTATCTGGGGTGATTATATTTCAATGGCCTAGCACATAAGTCACTGACTTTCCTTTGTTAGCCCTGTACGAAGGCCTTGTATTAATTTTAGTCCAAAATGGAGAGAAAAAATAGTAGGAAGGACCAATCTTGCAGTCCAGGTAAAGACTATGGTTTGCAACAGGACAGCATGCATACGATGCTCTTCACAGCAGCAAAGGCAATAACGAGTAGATCTAATGTGATTGGTATGTGCTAGTTTCGATGGCAGTTCTGCTTTGACAGCAGACATCAGTTACATTAACACACGGTTATAGAGATGAGCATATGTTTGTGCAGTTGGCCTCCACATTTTCTAGCTTTTTTGACCTGGAACCACTCTTTTTCTGTGGTTCTCTTTTCATAGACAGAGACAATCATACTATTATTTGGAGGACTCACAAGATAACCAATGTTATTGATATTAGATTAGAGAGTAATTAGAGTTAAGAATAATTCATGCAAAAAAAGCAACAGAAAACCTGATAAAATGCACTAATAATCCCTGTGACTCATAGTTCTGCAGGCATTGTATTTTGTTTTGTTTATAGAAACTACATGGCAGGCTGGAAGCTCATTTTTGGGTTCACTAGCTGTCTGACAGCTATAAACGCATGACTTCTGCATAGGTCTGTGTTGCCTGAGCCTGATCATTTCCATATCTATTCAAACTCTCAACTGAAAGAAGCTAACAAGTACCATTTGCAAAGGATTTGTGTGTGATTTGTGAAAGCATGTTTCCTAGGGCCTGAGACCACAGTCAAAGTTCACAGTCTGAGCTGCCTTCTAATAAGCAGTAACTTTTGGATTACTCATGAATCTACCTAGAAACAAAAAATGTAAAGTAATGCATCATCAATCCAGTCACATCTGAGAAAAGCATTGATTTTTTTTTTTTTCCGGACACAAAATTAGACAAAATAACAGCATTTCAGTTAAAGTGTTCATGATTCAGACAAGAATATATCAAGAATGAAAAAAAAAAAAAAAGAAAGAGAGAAAGAAAGAAAATCTAATAAGGGAGTTGTGATCTAAGAGAAGCCGAGGGGGTGGGGAGGAGAGAGTAAGTTTCAATTCTTCCTTTCAGCTCTGCCAGAGAAACAAAGACCACTTTATCCATGATGGTAGGGCAGGGGCTGAGGTTTAGCTGCTGATTTAAAAGATAGCCAACCAAGTCTGAAATTTGTGCCAGCAAACACTTCTTTTTTTATGAGAAAAGTGGTTCCCTGTATTATATATGCATGTTTGGAAGACTGCCAAAGCATTAGATGTCTATGAACAGATAATAAAGAAAGCGCCTGTACACTCTATCGACTGTAAATCTCTGTCTTTTCTGTAACTTTTACATTGTTCATTTGGAAGGGCAGAAAAGTAAGCTGAATTATTCCCACTGCCAGTTATCCACTTTCTCAGCATTTGCTTTTGTTGTTAAAAATACTTATGTCCTCTTATTTGCAGCCATCTAAACAATAAACCTCAGAAATGTAGGATATTGCACAAATGGAGAGGTGGAGTGAGATGAAGAAATAGAGAGATGGAGGATTTGGATCACAATCCAAATGATCACCATTGTATACAAGTAAGAACTAAAAGGAAGCTGAAAACTGTAATTTCAGCTTTATCAACCTCACCTATATGTCCTTAACAAGGGAGAGAGCTTTAGTTTTTTTCTTCTCCTTTCACAGTTATTTTTATGCATATATAAAAAAATACGTAAGTGCTTGAGTATGCACATTAACTATAGCTGCCTATATTCCCACAGGTAGTTCTGAGCATGGATTCTGCTACATCTTCTGGTTTGTAAATAAAGTGATTAATAAATCACTCACAGAGATAAGGCAGTTTCTTCTCAGTAACACAAAATATTCAACTGAAAAGTAAATTAGGGAAGTAACATGACATAAACAATACCTATACGTTCAATTTTCCCTTTATTATTTTGATCAAAATGGTGCATTATTTTCTAGTGATTATGCATTTTTTTTAGGAAAGGGTTTAAAATGCTTGACATTACTATAGTCCTTTGCCCTCTGTGCTGGAGTGTAGGTTGTTCAAATAAAATATCCTTGCAAAAGTATTACTTATTATGCTCTATTTGTGTTTAGTTTGTCAGCATATTGATACTGTATTTTTTTCTGTTGAGAAAGAAACAGCTAGAAACAGAATGAAGAATAATAAAAATATGTAAAACAAAATTTTCTCTAATTTGGTGATTCAATGTCACTAATTTTGACAATAGCATTGCACCATTTTGACTTGCTTCCACAACTGCTTACATGTTTCTAAAGTTATAATTCACACTTTTCTAAATAATACATTTAACATGTAGAAAAAAATACCACATTTATTTGTAGAATCCTCCTGTAAGGATTTCTTGTGATTGTATCACTTTATGTTGAGGAAGACAGAGATTGGACAACATGATCAGAATCCTGTGTTGCCTAGACAATTACATTGTATCTGACATTTACTTTTCATGCTTCATCTCTCTTTTTTAATTACCATTGTGATCCTACGAATGAGATGGTATATTTATTTACCTACCTGTAGACTTTTC
This sequence comes from Chauna torquata, assembly GCA_013399475.1. Lineage (NCBI taxonomy): Eukaryota > Metazoa > Chordata > Aves > Anseriformes > Anhimidae > Chauna > Chauna torquata. The sequence goes on along the minus strand of VXAL01002024.1, from coordinate 27,698 downwards.
TTATCTGGAGAGGAAAATTAGTTCAACATACTACAGTGAAACTAGAAGTTGCTTGAAGGAGTATTCAAACTTAAAATAAAATATATTTTAAAACATATATAGATTATATATAAAATAGCAAAAACACAGCAAAATAAAAATGGCTCCCTCTAGCTTCACTGTATAATGCTAGAAGATAGCATTGAGCATATCAGTTGTCTGTGTCTCACCAACCATCTGCAAGAGCTGAGATAACAAGCTGTAAATTCTTATTAAGTAGAGTATGGGAAGTGACCATTTCCAGGTAGAATACTCCATTATTTTTATCTACTTATTCATGCATTATACAAAACAAACAAACAAAAAACCACTCAAGCTTTGTTGTAAGGCACATATCTGTATGAATGATAACTGACATAGCCCCTCACCAAAAAAAAATTGAAAATAAAACTTTAATTTAAAGCGATAGCACCAGTTATCAAGTGTCCATTTCATAATGAGCAAGGTCAGTTCAGCAACGGACACCTTTTTTTCTGATGCTCCATTGTATATTACAACTGGGAAGAAACCAGCAGTAAAACATACCTCTACCAAAAACGGAAAGTTAAAACATCAGTAAAGAAGCACCAGGAGGAGAATAACAGCTGCTATCTAAAGGTATTGTTTCTGCCTGGCTGTTGTCTGGGAATTTTTGTATTTCTTCTTCCTTTCTCTACCATATGTAAGATAACATTGAAAGAAAACCAAGAGAGAATCTAGATCTTTTCATTCAAAGTCATAGCAAACAAAGATAATGTTTTCCTCTTAATGAGATAAAGAAAACGTAGTTGCAACAAGTAGACATGCAGCAAAAATTACTTCCTTTAAACATGAAAATGTTGTAAGTGGGACATTTGTTCGATGTAGGAAACAACCACGTGCCACATTGGCAACCACACCACATTGTAAGTGCCTTTACAAGAAACTTCATAGTCCCCCAAAATACTTGAAGGTAGTGCCTTTGGATGCTTTCCTTCCATTCATTCATCACAATATCAACTCTTCATTTGTATCCAATTTTCCTTTTAAAAGAGAGAGAAAGTTGGAAATCATGCTCTTAATTTCCTGTAAAAGTGGAAGATTGTACTGGTTAGATTCTCTAATCTTGAACTGACTGAGCTACTAAATGGCATGAGAAACAATTTGGTTTCTGATTCTAGAAATTCTGTGCACAACTAGAGGAATTTCTAAGTTAGAGATGTGTGTCACATCCATGGAATAGCACCTACACGAAGCTTCCATTACACAACCTTACTGACCTCTAGCAAGACTCCTAGAAGAAGTATTTATTTTGAAATAATTTCTTGAACATACTGATTAGAATCAAGACTACCTCCATATCCATAAACTGAAAATTTATAATACAATTCTTAGGAGCTTCTCCAAAACTAAGGAAATTGCAACATTTCTGTAAAAGAGAGATTAGGGATTCCATCCATAATGAGTAGACTTTTCAATCAATCAGTGGAGCTTCTTTATGTTAGTGCTGGATTTGGAACTTCTGGAGATATTCTTTATACAAACCACTAAAGTTATCTAAATTTAGTCTGAATAATTCTACCCCAAGAGAAACAGTATTACTACACAACGCTCCAGGTTTGTTTTGTATAAAATAGAAGAGGTGGGAACCTTCATTCTTCAGGCTGAAATTCTATCTGATTTTAATATAAACTTACCTCTTTTTTTGACTGTTTGATGCTAGAGATTTCAGCATTGATTTAATGTAAGCCCTTGACACATGCTTATGATTATTTGCCATTTAATGCCAGTTCCATATTGAAGCATAGTGAAAAAGGGATAAAAGCTAACAATATGAATTTCTTAAAGGTGTAGCTTGCACCTTTAGGCTTGCACGTTATCATTTAGTTCCTGAAGGGTCAAAGATGACAGAACTCAAATTTAACATTCTATCTGAAGAGTAGCTCTGCCATGTCACGTAGGTGCACATTTTGCTCTATATTAATTAGAAAGGATGCTATTCACAACTGAATTCCCAGTATCAGTTTTTAAAGATTGAATGGAGGTTACCACAATGGCTTAGTTTTCTCTGTCGGTTGCTCTTGAGATTTAATAATAGCCATGCACAAAGTGAACTAGTTACTGCTGAGTAGTACTATTTCCTCTCCTATGAGGAGAGGCTGAGAGAGCTGGGACT
>VXAL01002024.1:0-17887 GCA_013399475.1 Chauna torquata | reverse complement strand
GAGTAGTTAGTTTCAACTCACAAAAACTAGACTGGGAAAAATGTGTATTATGAATATTATTTTAAGCAAAGTGCTGCAATGACAGACTGCTGAAATGTGAAAGAGGCTTTGGTCACTCAGATTTTGTTGTTGTTATTTGTTTTTTGTTTGTTTGTTTTTCAATCTTTCAATAATTGCTACTGAGTTTCTGAAAGTATTAGGGGAAAATCTAATGTGTTCTTCTGTTTCCCTCATTTGAAATGTTCACAAAGTAATTTGAAAAAAAAATCTGAATTATATTGATATTTATTATCTCAAAGGACAGTGATAATTCTGTAATTTGTTTTGTTTTACATCCTTTAACTCTTATATCCATATTTACTGATTAATGGAAAATACTCTGGGATGCAGCTTAACTTGACATATGCAATGGAAAGATATGTTAAAAACATATTATTAAGCTAGGCCTTTTTTACAGTCAGATCCTCAGCATAAGAATATTATGTAAATCAGGTCAATTGTTTCCAAGCAGTGAAATCTAATGTCAGAAAATACATATTTTAGCATAAATTATTTAGTGAAAAGTTCAGTTGCTTTGTAGTAGTGTGCCTGAAGCATTTGGATATGGGCATTTTGTCTGGCCATCATTAACACATGCCATAGGAGATTTCAGTACCTTCCAGTCATTAGTTTAAAGACTTTTGCCAGTTTACACATGTTGTTGTTGTTGTTTTTTTTTAACACAACTTTTCTTCCATTATATTTTCCTTTTCGGTCAACATTCATATGATGGCATCTTGCAAAATATATACCACCAAGTGTATTGGCAATTGCATTTAAAGTTTTCAGACATTTGAAAGCCTGTTGCGAAAGCCCTACAAGCCTTTCTGGGAAAAAAAGAAGGAGAAAAATGGAGGAAGGGGTCACCAAAGAGTTTCAGGGATGAATTCTGTCCTTTCTACTGTCTCCAACAGGAAACAAAGAGTCTTAGCTATATACCAAATTCTTAGTTTCAAAANTTCCTGGGGAAATAGAAAAGAAAACTAACAAACAAACAAATGAAAACAAATCAACATCATATATTCATAATAGTAGGGCTGGAAGAAACCATAAAAAGGCATCTTGCCACTTCTCCACTCCAGGCTAGAACCTGCTATGACTGTCATGCTTGACAGGTGTTTCCTGAACCTGTCCTTAATGACCAGCCCCATTTAAACATACATGGACAACATTCACTATCCTTATCATCAGAAAGTTTTTGTTAGTTTTTAGCCTGAATCCTTACTGCTGTTCAATTTTTCACTGCAATATCAGTTGCTTCTTCTTTTATCAGCTATGGACAGAGGAAAAAAATATTTCCTCCTTTTTTGCAAGCTTTTTTTTTTTTTTTTTACATCTTTGAGCACTACTATCATATTCTCCTCTTCCTGCAGTTGAATAAATTTGGTTGTTTCAGACTTCATTCCAAGATCATTCTGACCATTCTCAATATCATCCNTTTTTTTTTAAAGTTTTTTTTTTTTTTTTTTTACATCTTTGAGCACTACTATCATATTCTCCTCTTCCTGCAGTTGAATAAATTTGGTTGTTTCAGACTTCATTCCAAGATCATTCTGACCATTCTCAATATCATCCTCTAGCTGCTGCAAATGTCTTTTTTTGAGACATAGAACTGTAGCTGAGGTCTTTCCTATCCTGAGTAGTGTGATCTTACCAATATCACTAGGATGGTTCCGTGTGCTGTGCAAGATACATTCTGGTTGAAAAAAAAACAGCATGGTGTCTGTATTCTTCACAACTGTGTGATATTTTTTATCCAGCAGAAGACCTGTTTAGCCATTTTTTTTCCTCTGGCATGTGGTGACATAGTTGTTTGTTTGTTTGTTTTCCTGAATTAGGACATCTTGCATTTCTCTTTTGAATTTTATCCTTTTTCTAAATTCCTGCAATTTTTCAATACATTTTAAATTCTAATCCAGTTATCCAGTGTATCTATAACCTCTATGCACTTGGTGTCTATGCTGTCATAATAAGCATATTCACTTTTCTGCCATCAATGTTGTTAAAGAAAATATTTTCAAAAACAGGCCTGTCAGAGTTCTTGAGAACCCCTTTTGACATTTGCTTCCATGCTGATAATAGACCAATGATATTTAACAGGTATGGTTATGCAATATACCTTTTTTTCCATCCATCTCCCATTAATCTCTTACTTATTCATACTGTAGATTTGCGAAGTTGCTCATAAGCACCTATTATTTCAATTAAGTTATTACCTTCATCATTCTTGATCGTGTGTTAAGATTTCCTGCTCATGTGATTTCTGTACTTGCATGTTAGCATCTAAGGCATTGGAAGAATTGCTACTGGCTTCCTGAAGAAGTCTCATGTTCTGTCCTGTTTATCTTTCCTAGGTCTATTTCCAAGTTTACATACTTTACACTTGGGAGAAGGAGGGGAGAATATGATATATTGTTATGCCCAGTGACTTACAGGTACATGCTCAGTACATTAAAAGTATTCTCGGGCAATATGGAACAGTAGAATCACTGGGTCGTAGAGAAGCTGGTTGGAAGGGACATCTGAAGGTCATCTAATGCAACCTCATACTAAAAGCAGAGACATCCCTGCTCTAGGTTAAATCAGTCATAGCTTCATCTATCAGAGGCTTGAAAACCACAAAGAGTGGTTCCACAGACTTTCTGGGCTGTTCCAGAGATTTTAATTAATTAATTAATTAATTCATTCATTTATTTATTTGCTAATGTCCAACCTGAACCTCCCAACTGTCTATGGGCATAAAAAAGAGTCTGCTACAACATCCTTCTTACTATGCTTTGGGCGACATAGGCAGCTATCCCTGAAGATACTGGTATTTCTACTATCAGAAGGAAGAGACTGAAATAAAATCAATTACAATTCCATATGTTAAAATGTTATTGTGTTGTAAAATCCCCTAAATCCACAGTTTATAGTTTAGATGTCCCTCCCGTTGCATAAACTAGACAATATTTCTGTTCTTTCCTTCTTTTACAAGAAAATGCATTATACTGTGAAAGCAGACAAAAAGCCAATTAAAAGCTAGGGTGAAAAATAGTAACGTAAAAATAAATGAGCATGATGAAGCTCCACCCTTCACTGGACAACGGTGTGTACCTAGTGACTCTGTTTTTTATTAAAGCTACGAAGATTACAATTCTTTATTTTGAATTAATTCATTGCTTTCTGGAGATTAGATTGTCTTTTTTTAAAGTAGATACAGTTTAAGTTTAATTTTATAAACATATGTGAGATTGTCACTATAGCTGTAGCTAGGATGTAAAAAGACTGAAGTAAAAAGATATGCAGTATTTAGAGCTCTGAAAAACTTTCTAAAATCATGACAAAAACATCATAAAATACATTATGATAAACAGCATAGGGGATTTTACTAGCCTAAAATAGTACAGTGTATAAATGGCTATCTGCAAGGTGGTGATAAAACTGAGCTAAAAATTAAATTCTAAAAGTATAGGTAGTATGATATTAATATTTATGCTGAATTTAGTGGCAGAAAGAATGCCTTGAGCAAAATTCCTGCTTAAACTTTTATGTCATAAAATACCTTCCAGGTTGGGTCTCAGACAGTACTTTGAGTCCACACTTAATGACTTTAAATGTAACAGAATAAATTACATCCAAATCTGTAAAAATATAGAAATACTGAGTGCATTGTAGCTCTCTTGCAGATGTAAATCAGAAGAGATTCCACAGGGGATAACAGACATACATCAGTGTGAAAATAGTGAAGAATTATAAGAAAAATTTTTGGAATTTAAATGGTAAATATTTTTGCCAGACCTTGCAGAGTTTTTTCTCTGACTTTTTGAAATATGTTATAAAAGAAAAAAGAAAATAATATTCTCAGTTGCTACCTACTCTTGTGTTTCTCTGAATGCATTATACACTCCCTGCATACAAAAGGACCACATCACTTAATTTAGAAATAAGCTGATGGCAAAGCAAAATTGTTTCAGGAATACACAACAATGTTAAGCAATGTGAAGTGTAAATATTTAAATTGTATTGCAGGAAAGAAGCTGATAGTGTCTATTTTAACATCAGAAATCTACTACAAGATCTTTAACCACAGTAAAATAATGTACAGTAAATGAAAAAAATATTGTTAGAAATTTCAGAGGATGAGCAAGAATTTTGGTCACGGTAGATGGAACTGTATGAATAAAGCACAGGGTCTAACGTCTGATGATAGAGGTTAGGTGAAGCAAAATTAGAAATAAATCACACCTTCTTAGAGTGAGAGTAATTAATTGTTGCAATGGCTTATTGAACAAAATAATAAATTCATCACTTGGAGTCTTTAACGGTAATACAATTTCTAAAACTGTGTCCCAAGATGCTGGGCTTGATAATAGTAGCAGGGAAGAGTATTTCCCTACTACACAAAACTTACGAAAGATCAGAAATGTTTTGTGTAAGAGGTAAGTCTAAATGACTGTAGAAGTTTTCTTTCTCATTTAATTTCTGCTATTCTGATGGTTTTTGTCTAAGGAGATTAAGATAAAATTTTAAAAAGATGGGTCTTTTTAATTGTTCCTTTGACTTTTTCCTTAGAGTTATGCTTAGATATGAATATTTAAATATTTCATTGTCTTTTGTACTGCATGCCTTATGTATGTATGTGCAGTATTTTTCCATGGTGATATTAGTGATTGCTTAAGTTGCTATAAATGTTACTTGTTCTCTGAACAGTACTTACAGTACTGTGTCCATACTGTGCTGTACTTACAGTTTCTGTGTCCATATATATTTGAGCAGGCACACACACATTCTTTCTGTTTACCAGCTAAGGGAATAAAAGTGATAAGGGTTTATGATTCCATGCCCACTTTTGGGGTTTCAGATCAATGACAGCTCTGTCTTCCTGAAATAATTAAAGTTTGTGCTTGCCTTGGTGCATGACTCAACTCTTTCATGCTCTGTAAATTAGATAAAGGTTTTCATGATTGTATTTAAACCACCATGAATAGCACTACAGTCTGTTAAGGAATCTGGCAACTTTCTGTATGATTTGGAATTAAAATGTAAGATACTATTACCATATTTCATTTTGGTTATTTGTTTCAGTTTAGATCTGTGACAAATTCTGTTATTGTTCTGCAGTGAAAGTCCACATATAAATTCACACAGAGGTTCCTCATTTGCCTTGTCACTCACATGCAAAATTTTACTTTTTTAACTTTGTGATACTTGTAGGGGATCTCTTACTTTCTCAAGCTTGCAGCCTGAACAAGTCAAGCAGAGCACAAAAAGTGCCATGATAGATCCTATCAGCTACTTGGTTGGAGTTCTGCATGATCAGCCATTGTGGGACCCCAGAAATGTTTCATGGTGGAGTTGTTTTTCCATCTAAAATTCTTGGTAAAAAGGTTTTTCACTCTTCTTCATTTGTCCTTTTTATTTTTTTTGGCCCTCTGTTCTTTTTCTTATGAACTGCTACAACCTTTTTTTCTCAGTTTATTCTCCACAGTGTACAGTGTACCCTGCCTTCAAACCACGGAATGATAAGAACTTACTGTAGAATCTTGAAAAAATAATACTGGAAAAATTGAGACTTTTACAGACTCTGACCCTTCAGACCCAAAATAGTGCTGAAAGTCTCTGTCAGATATATTCCTGGCTTTGTGATGAAGCAGACAAGTCTAATTTTCCTTTGACTCCTCTGGATCTGAAGATCCTGGTCACAGTATGCCAGCAAATGGCACTGATGATCCTATGCAGCTGAAAGAATTTTTGTACCTGAGCCTTTGCCAATCAATGAGAAGTCAAGGGACTCAGCTTAATTTCCCCTACCTACTAATGCAGGTGACTTAACTGTCCAAATTAATCATGTTCTATAGCATGGTAGCAAATGTAGGTGGACCTTACTCCCAGAGAATACTGATTTCCTGTAGAGGGGTCCATATTAGGCACAGCAAGAGCAATATATCTACCTTGCTAAACAAGCCACATTCTTGGCCTTGTGTTTCTACAGACCACTTTCCTACCAATCTTAATTTACTGGTATACTGCACTAAAGCAATATGGATTTTCTTCAGTTTGGTTGTCCCATATATCCATGTTTCCCACCAGTCACGATCCTGTAGTTATAATTTCTACCCTGAAGTCTTACAGGGTGCTGGTTAACCTACCAATAGCATTTCTCTTCTCCTGCAGAATCTAAATCCGCTCTCTGCGCTCTTCTCTCTCTCTTTGAGTTGCTGGGACCTGGTCCTTTTTACTTCTCTCACTGAAGGTGTCCTTTCTGACTGCAGTTACTGCTCACAAAAAGATGACAGACATTTCAGTCCTATGGCTGAACCTTACTGAAAATCTTGACATAGGAAATTCCTACAAACTTGTCCACAATTTTTCATGAGATTTTCAAATTCCACATTATGCAAATTTGCAACCTCTCTGTTTTTTTCATGAAACTTCTTCATCTAAAACGGTTGTTCACACCCTCAATATGCCACTTGATCTAGTGGGTGGCATCCCTGCCCATGGCAGGGGGGTTGGAACTAGATGATCTTTAAGGTCCCTCCCAACCCAAGCCATTCTATGATTCTATGACTATCAAGTGATTTTTCATATTTGCATAATATTCATATACTAAGTATGTACTGAACTCTGTGAGGAAAGTTATGGAATAAGAAAATATCAGTTAGATATCCCACTGGATTTCTGTCTATGTCTGTGGCTTCCTTGTGAAATGTTTTGAAGACTGATACTTATCTGGTGATAGTTGGAGTTCCATCTATATCTTAACCATGTATTATTTCTGTTTGTGGTATATGAAGCTGATGCAGCACTTGGTAAAGTGATCCTATAATTGTGACCTACATGAAAAATCGTAAACTCCATAATTATTGAATGTACAGGAAGTACTGCTGGGAATTTATTTCATGTAATGTGAATGGAGCTGTGGGATGGGAGAGGACAAAAGATGGAAAGGAAATTGTATTCCCCTGCAACACTACAAGACGTGTCAATTAATTTCTTATAATCTCCTTCCCACACTTCAGTATTCTGCTTGGAATTTCTCTTATATTCTGCATTCGAGAGGAAACTGGAGTGGCATGGGCCATGCTTTGCCTTACGTAGCTGTATGCCTCCAGAGGGTGCCATGAGGGCTGAGGAAAATCTGCATGTTGATCACACCTCCCAGACGACTCCAGTTATTGGTCAATTTAGATAACATCAGACTGTAGTTTATATTTTGCAGTGCATTTTTAAATGCTGGGATGAAAATTCATTCATATTGTGTTCTGAATTTTGAAAACAAGATTGGAATGATTCTGTATGATTAATGTGCACCTGAAGTCTTCATGGAATTTCAAAAAAGAGTATATGAAACCTGTTGTATCATTAAAATTTTTAATCTTAATGCTAGATTCTGCTATGATGTCTAATATTTCTTCAGCAGACATCCACCTGGTTCTTGCAGGATCTGTCCTACAGTGATAAAACATTTCTATCAAGCAATGATACTGTTAACTTAAGAGTTATTAGAAAATATTGCTGAGGATATTAATATCTAATTATACTAAACTGATTTGTAATTAACTCCACAGGAGCACAAGAATAATACTTGCAGAATTAATTAGGACAACATTAAATAGAAGACATTTTTATTTTCCATTTGTTGGGTTTAAGAAATCAATATGTTTATTTTTGAAGATTTTGATGTTTTGATGTCTTTAAGCTTCACAGAGATGCAGGTTCCTATGGAAGAATCTATTTTTTTTCTTCTTCTTTTAATCCACTCATGTATCTTATGCTCCAGTTTGGAACCAAACTGAGCCAAAATAAGGATTTATTCTTCACCTTAATTAAAGATTCTCCTAGTCCCTCAGTAAATGTCTCTTAATTTGTCCTATGTAAGATAATGACTGTTTAGGACCTTGGCAAGCCTAAAGGGTGTTTTTTTGAGCTGTTCTTTTGGGCTACTTAGTTTGATACAGATGCAGTTAGGCATGACCTCATTTACCTCTTGTGGAAATAGATAATAGTGGCAAGATGTCAGACCTTTATTTAGCTGTTTTTATGCCAAGTTTTACTTTTTTTCCTTCTGACCTTCAGGATATGCTGCAAAGCCCTATCTATTTGCTAGCTTTTCCATAAGGGTTGAAGTGGGAACATTTAAGAAAGGAGTAGGAAGGATCTCCATTTCTATGTATTAAAGAAGGGCTTAATTGGTATTGTCTCAGCTCCTTAGCTGCAGCTGAAGGGATCACAGCACACAAAGAGGATAAATAGTTCAGAGGTACTTCAAGACACCTCTGTGCTTTTTAATCCCTTATTAGCTCCTATAATTTTTCTCAGACCCCATGAGTTTCAAGGGGTGTGCACAGTGCACACAGATGTCCTGATCATCTTCCAGGGCCACCAATAAATGCCCACTTTAGGGTAGCTTAGTTCCAGCTGTACAACAGAAAGTGGTTGTAGAACATCCCAGGGTCGTTGCTTTATGATTAATTTACATACACTTCATTCTGTAAAATGTGTTTTAACACCTATTGTTCATGAACCTAATTCATTGCAATACAGAATTTCCTATAACAATTATTTATCTGTATTGCGAGTGCACACAGGCCTAATCTTCACAGGGCCTCGGTGGAATAAGTTGCTCTACACATAGAGAGTTAGGTGCAAACATGAAAGATTTCCCTCTCAAACAATAATTGCCATATTCATTTGGATTTAAATGTGAAAAATACTTCTCATATCTAAGCATGAATCCTCTCTATGTTCCTTTGCTATTTGGCAGCAGACTTTATGTTCCCACTTATGCTTTTGAGAGGTGCATAGATGAGATGTTTTCTTAGCCTCTGCTTTCTTTGGTAGGAAAGAGAGCAGTTGTTTTCAGGCTACAGAGAGCAGTTGTTTTCAGGCTACACTGTTCTTCAGTGAGATATAGCTGCTTCAAACTAATTTTAGCCACTTAGAAATGCTTTGTCCATTTTTGTCTGAAAGCCCCCGTGATTTTTAACCTACTACCTCCATAGTCCCAGGTTATTTGGATCACTTGCTTGTCTAGAAAAGGTAGCCAAGGAATCTAGTTTTAATGGAAATTGCCCAGCAAGAAGAATGAAGCTTAGAAAAGTGGAATAGACAGATAAAGAATGATTATCGTGTCTTGTCTTTTCATGAGCCTTGGAAGGTGTTTGCTTTTTGCTGTCTTTACCTATTCTGATGGAGAACTTCACCCTTGGTGCTTATGTAACTGATCTCTAATGTATAATCATATTTCCATTCTTTTTAAGGGTATTTTTTTTCCAAAGCTGATCATGCCAGAGTTAGAAAATTGCACAGCTGCCTTGAACTGAATGGTGCTAAAAGGTAGAAAAGTTGTTTACTTTTGGCATCTTTCAGTATTCTTATATAACTTGAATCACGTAGTTCAAAGCACTTCTCAAAAGAAGGGTGGTAATATTTGCCTTTCATACATGTCATAAGGATTAGTTGATGTTCTGAAGTACATTGAATACGAACTATCTGTAGCAGCCTGCTGCAAAGAGTTCTCAGAATACAAATTCATCACTTTTGAATTCATCACTTTTACAAACTATAGTGCTGACTACATTAGCTACTACAGCTCAAACTGGCTAATGCAGCAGTTGAAATGCCCCCGAAGCTAAAGTATTTAGATACTAGATACAGCAGTTAAAAAGAATATTTGCTTTCCATAACTGAGTGCTCATTTATTCCTCCATTAGCAGCCTTATTGCTTATGTGATATTGCATTGCATGTATTATTAAAGGAGTTGAGAGAAAGGCAGAGATAGGTGTGTGAACACATGTATGTGTATGAGTGTTTTCACATACATATGCATCTCTCCCAAGAACCTCCCATCCTGCTGCCCCTGCTGTAGTGCCTCTGAGCTGTGCTACCTCCAGAGAACACATTTGTTCTAGATTACTTAAAAACAGACAATACAAAAAATAATGGTAGACTGACCCAACCAGGATGTTGTGGTTTAACCCCAGCAGGCAGCTAAGTACCACACAGACACTCACTCACTCTCCCCAGGTGGGATGGGGGAGAGAATCAGAAAGGTAAAAGTGCCAGAACTCATGGGTTGAGATAAGGACAGTTTACTAGGTAAAGCAAAAGCCACACACACAAGCAAAGCAAAACAAGGGATTCATTCGCTACTTCCCATGGGCAGGCAGGTGTTCAGCCACTTCCAGGAAAGCAGGGCTCATCACTCATAATGGTTTCTTGGGAAGACAAATGCTATCACTCCCAACGTCCCCCCCTTCCTCCTTCTTTACCCCAGCTTTTATTGCTGAGCATGACACCACATGGTATGGGACATCCCTTTGGTCAGTCTGGGTCACCTGTCCTGGCTGTGTCCCCTCCCAGCTCCTTGTGCACCCCAGCCTCCTCACTGGCAGGGCAGCACAAGACGTTGAAAAGTCCTTGGCTCTGTGTACGCACTGCTCTGCAACAACTAAAAACATTGGTGTGTTATCACCACTATTTTCATCAAAAATCCAAAACACAGCATTGTGTGAGCCTCTGTGAATAAAATCAACTCTGTCCCAGCCAAAACCATGACACAGGACTTTCTAGGTGAATCTGCAATTTGATATGGATTCACTGATTATAAACTTCGGTACTTTGTATTCACTAAGCATTTCCTTGGATATGCTTGGATATGACTGTATCTTTTTGAGGGATAAAAGTGTACTTGCTCAATAGAATATGAGGGGTATGTTACTGAAAAGCTATTGCTGTTTGAGTACTCAAAAGTTGTATGAGATTCTTAGTAAACGTCTTTGATACAGAACAGACACCCAAGCTTTCTACTAATTTATGTTAATATTTTCCCGTGACTCGCATTCCCTCAGATCACAAAAGGACTAGTTTAGGTTTAGCTTGTATGGGAAATGGCACAGCTTTATGAACGGCTTAAACCTGGGTAGAAATATTGTATGCCAATTAAAACTGATGGTGTGAAAATCACAGTTCTTTGTATTAATGAAGTACTTGTGTACACAGATCTGTTATTTGGTCAAACTCAAAAATCCTTGCAATAAATTCACAAATTAGTCAGTTCAGTCTGCAAGTGATTCACTTTTATTCAATTCCTTAATTTCCTGAACTACAGGCGTAGTCATTGTCACCTTGATCCCTGGGAAAGTGATGGAACAACTAATCCTGGAAACAATTGCCAGGCACAAGAAGAACAAGAAGATGATTGGGAGTAGTCGGCATGAATTCAAAATAAAGGGGAAGTCATGCTTGACTAACCTGATTACCTTCTATGATGGAATGACTGGCTTTGTAAGTAAAGGGAGAGCGGTGTATATTTTCTACCTAGACTTCAGTAAAGCTTTTGACATTGTCTCCCATAAGATCCTTATAGAGAAGCTGACGAAGTATGGGCTGGATGAGCAGACAGTGAAGTGGCTTGAAAACTGGCTCAAGAGCTTGACCCAGAGAGGGCTGATCAGTGGCACAAAGTCCAGTTGGAAACAAACAAATAGTGGTGTACCTTAGAGGTCAATACTGGGTCCAATCCTGTTCAATGTCTTTGTTAATGATCTGGATAATGGGGCATAGTGTACTTTCAGCAAGTTTGCAGACAACACAGAACTGGGGGGAGTGGCTGATGCATCAGAGGGTCATGCTGTCATCCAGAGGGACCTGGACAGACTGGAGAAATGGGCTGACAGAAACCTCAGGAAGTTCAACAAAGGAAAAATGCGAAGTCCTGCATCTTGGAAGGAGCAATCCCATACACAAATATATGCTGACTACCAACTTGCTGGAAAGCAGCTTGGCAGAAAAGGATCTGGGGGGTCCTGGTAGACATCAAGTTGACCATGAGGCAGCAGTGTGCCATTGTGGTAAAGAAGGCTAATGGTATCCTGGGCTGCATTAGGCAAAGTATTGCCAGCAGGTCCAAGGAGGTGATCGTTTCCCTCTACTCTGCACTGGAGAGGCCGCACCTGGTGTACTGAGAGGCATGGACATACTGGAGAGAGTCCAGTGAGGGGGCCACAAAGATGATCAAGGGACTGGAGCACATCTGCTGTGAGGAGAGGCTAAGAGAGCTGGGATTGTTCATCTGGGAGAAGAGAAAGCTCAGGGGGGGATCTTACCAGTGTGTATAAATACCTGAAGGGAGGGTGGAAAGAAGACAGAGCCAAGCTCTTTTCAGTGGTGCCCAGTGCCAGGACAAGAGGCAATGGGCACAAACTGGAACATGGGAGGTTCCCTCTGAACATCCGGAGAAACTTCTTTACTGTGTGGATGACAGAGCACTGGAACAGGTTGCCCAGAGTGGTTGTGGGGTCTCCCTCAGACATACTGAAAAGCTGTACCACATAATCATGAGCAACCAGCTTGGATTCAAAAAGGGTTTGTTATTGTGACTTACAAAGGTCATGGTGACTTCCCGCTTGAGCAAGGCAGTTGGACCAGATGTCCTCCACAGGTCCCTTCCAACCTCAACCANAAAATGCGAAGTCCTGCATCTTGGAAGGAGCAATCCCATACACAAATATATGCTGACTACCAACTTGCTGGAAAGCAGCTTGGCAGAAAAGGATCTGGGGGGTCCTGGTAGACATCAAGTTGACCATGAGGCAGCAGTGTGCCATTGTGGTAAAGAAGGCTAATGGTATCCTGGGCTGCATTAGGCAAAGTATTGCCAGCAGGTCCAAGGAGGTGATCGTTTCCCTCTACTCTGCACTGGAGAGGCCGCACCTGGTGTACTGAGAGGCATGGACATACTGGAGAGAGTCCAGTGAGGGGGCCACAAAGATGATCAAGGGACTGGAGCACATCTGCTGTGAGGAGAGGCTAAGAGAGCTGGGATTGTTCATCTGGGAGAAGAGAAAGCTCAGGGGGGGATCTTACCAGTGTGTATAAATACCTGAAGGGAGGGTGGAAAGAAGACAGAGCCAAGCTCTTTTCAGTGGTGCCCAGTGCCAGGACAAGAGGCAATGGGCACAAACTGGAACATGGGAGGTTCCCTCTGAACATCCGGAGAAACTTCTTTACTGTGTGGATGACAGAGCACTGGAACAGGTTGCCCAGAGTGGTTGTGGGGTCTCCCTCAGACATACTGAAAAGCTGTACCACATAATCATGAGCAACCAGCTTGGATTCAAAAAGGGTTTGTTATTGTGACTTACAAAGGTCATGGTGACTTCCCGCTTGAGCAAGGCAGTTGGACCAGATGTCCTCCACAGGTCCCTTCCAACCTCAACCAGTCTGTGATTCTGTGATTTCTGTCATCTGAAGTAAATTCAGAAGACTAAATATAAATGGAAGGCTGTTCAGGTAACCATTCGTAAAACTGGTATATATATGTAAATATTTTATATTTTCATGTAGTTTAGATGTACTACCTCTTGCACCAAGGAACCCTAGAACTGCCGGTAGTGCCAGCTGCAGTCTAGTGATATATGAAGTAATTTTGACTAGCTGAAGTTCTGGAAGCAGTCTCTTTTCTGACCAGGGCATGGTAATTCAGGGTAGGCCCAGTGTTGCCTTGTCTAGACTGCTTTTGGTGCTTAGATTGCCATGTTGAAAGTCATTTCTAAGGTAACAGTATTTTGCACTGCACTTAGTGATGTTCCCATGTGGTGTGCTTAGCCACTAATAATTTTTTTCTTCCTAGTGTATATTATGAGATGCACTTCTGTTTTTCTGGACTGCATTCATCTTTTCTGCTTGCCAAGACTTTTTATTGCTTTTTCTTACCTTCTCTAAGATGGCTGCTGTGTTCTTTGGAATTTTTTCCCCTGCAAATCTAAAAATAGTTTGAAAAAGTTTAGAGGAGATTTGAGACTTGTGAAGAGTACCAAATTGCAGGATAGACATGATAGCTGTTCTGTGTAGATGCTCTGTGGCCTATTTGTGTTTTTAAATACTATTGCACAGCTGCATAATTGGTGAACTCAATTCTCTTGTCCAGTTGTTTTCTTGGAGGCCTATGTTCATATATTTGTGTTGGGGGAAAAAATATATATTTATTTAATATCTTAGTAGTTTTCATGTACTAAAAAAACTGTATTATGGTAGGAACTTGGAAATAAACTTATAACTAAATTCTAAATATCATTCTTGAGGTTTCAGTAAAGAAATTGATTAGAAAATTATAGATTTTTTTTGTTATTATTATTGCAGTAGCTGTGTGGTTTGACAATTTAACTTCTTCTCATCTTTCAGTAACCAAATTGCAATGTGTTAGCAGCTATAATTCATTGAAAGTAGGATCAGATTGGTATGAGTGAAATGTGACCAAAATACCACCCTACATGTAAGTGAAAGAAAAAAGTGTGGACAAAAAGTTTGGAACATCTCTAAGCCACTTCTTCAACTCATATAAAATATGTCCTTGCTCTTAAGTTTATATATCCTTAACTCTTAGTAGTTACCTTAATTTGAAATATGATTTTAAAGCACTGCCAGAAGTCTTATGATGTTTTGCTTTCTTTTCCAGTCCCTTTACTCTGTATATTTTTCACCACTTTCATATATTTTTGAATTGCTTTTTTATTTTCTGCAACTGTGTTCACCACTTTGTCTGGGTCCTGTGTGTCTGCTCTTCCTGTAATCACTTTGCATTTTCCCTTCCACTGTTACTGCTGCAAACCATGCTTATGCAGACAGCCGTGTGCGTTGTTAAGGTTTTAAGTATCACTGTTCTTCTTCTTTTTTTTTTTAATCAAAGGACAATTCTTCCAAACTGCTACTTTTTAACCAAGATTCAAGTCTGACTGGTAAAAGTGAACTCAAAGTACACAGGGTCAAGAAAAGGGCTAATAGAGTTTTATATTATTTTCTACAGTGTTAAGAGAAGGTTTGGCATGATTTTATACTCTTCTTTAAAGCAGGCCATTGCTTGTGGCTGCTGGAAATTAGAAAGTTAAAACTGAGATTGAGAGGGAAAGGAAAGTATAATGTTGCCTGCAGTATGCATCAGTATTTTTCTTCACAGAATGTTGGAGGCACTCCTCTAAAGGCTTATCTGATAACAGCTACTGGCAGCTACAGACTATCAATTTACAAGGACCCCTTGTCTGGAGTAAAGCAATTCTTAACATTCAAGTTTTTGAGCACTTCATTCTCTGTGTTGCAATTTCTTAGGAGCCAAATATGAACTATCTGATTCTGGAATTTAAAAAAGTGACAGTACAGGGGGAAAAAAGGCTGAAACCAAATGCCAGTAAATTGTGTACTATATACTATAAAACAGGTCAGATTTATTGACGGTGCACTCAACAAAATCAATGATGTTACATTTCTGAGGAATTTAGTTTAATATGTTTCTAATCTATAAATGCCATTGTTAACCTATACTAGAATTCCTGCTGTCCTAGGATTTAAATATTTTTCTCAAACCTCTCATGAATTCTTTATTTGAAATGCTTGGTTAATTAAGTGCATTTTTAAATTTTTAAGCTGCTAGCTATTTATTTATCTCAGCCTGGACTGCCAGCAAGCTGTGAGTTTATTCTGCTCCCCTAACTTTTCCCTCATGCTCCTCATGAAGCTGACGTGATAGCAATATTATCAGTTACAGCAGTTCACTTCTAACTTGTGAAGTAAAACTGAAGCTCTATATTTTTTTTGCTTGTTTTGTGTCTTGAAATAACAACGGTACTTCTGTCATGTCTATTATTACTTTCTCAGTCATTAGAAAACAACCCCCCCAGCCAACGGCTGGATCCACCAAAAAATTCCAGCATAATTTAAAATCTATTTCAAGAACATAACTAATAAAATATATACTTTAAGAAGACAACAGGAAATATTTCCTCATGAAGCCTTAGTAGCTGCTAAATCTTTTGATGAAAGCAACTAGTTTAGGAACACAAATTTTTTAAGTACTTTAGTTTCCATGGCTACATGTGTGCTAGTAAATGAAATGGGCAAGGGACCACTCTCTGGCTGGCTGGTAAAGCACAGCTCAAATCTGTACAGCTGACCTATCTTACCGTCCAAAACAGCACTCACGCCTGAATTGTGTATTGGAAATGCACCCTAGCCCAGGGTTACTCCCAAGTGTTGCTCTGGATTCTCTGGAGAGTTCTGGTTGACTGAAGGCACACCAGTGCCAGAGACTCTGCTAGCAATTTAAAATCACGTTTGGCTGGATTAGAGGGCTTGAGCTCTACTTTGATTACTGGTGTAGACATTGTCTCTATGGCACATGCAGCCTTCAGCAATGACTGCTGCAAATAGCTGTTTTCCAACTTTTTTTCAGTACTTTTTATCCTTCCAAACTATTGTGGCAATGATAAGGAAGTTATTCTTTGTGGTATCAGTTGCGTCAGTCCTGTTTCCAAAACACTAACTATAAATGAATGGCATGGATGCCATAAGAAGGTGGAAAGATTTATACATTTGATCTGAAAGGCTAGCCAAGCTCCCTTTATAGTAAACACAGACTTCATTGGTCTGACCGTTCAAAGCAGTATTACAGCCTAAATGATAACTTCTCATGATACTATTTTGTGCATGCTTCTTAGGTATAGATTATAGTGGTAAATCAGGGCAATGTTTGTCTGGCTAGTATGCAGTATTATCGTTATCAAAATTACCACTGGGCTGCAGAGAAGTACTCATACAGTTATGATTGCTTTGCTAAGATAAAAACACATTTCTTGTTTTCTTGTCCATGTGCCTGAGGACCAACAACTATGCTTAATAGAATTGTTTTCCACACAGAATGTACAATCTAGGCAGATGCTAGACTCTTCTTATCTTGCTATTTCTGAACCTTAGCACAGATTTTCAAAACCATTAGATAGGTTGAGAACTCAGGTACATCTGTAGCCAATTGCTTTAACCTCTGTTTATCAGAGTGTGTGTTCACACAGACATCCCAGATTGTAAGTTCAAGATGAGTGTGAGCCAAAAAGAAAAGCATCTACCACTCAATGGGAGACTGATTACTGTGTGAGCTTCTCACTGTGTGAACAAAGGGTTGGAAGGAACTTCTGGAGGTTCTCTAATTCAATTTCCAATCCCAGGCAAGGCCAACTTCAAAGTTACATCCGGTTGCTCAGGATCTATCCAGTCAACTTTTTAAATTCTCTGAGAACTTCATTCCACAGCATCTCTGGACAATCTGTTCCTGGGCTGCATTACTGTCATTGTACAGCATTGTTACATATGTCCTATCAGAATTTCCCTTGTTGCTGGTGACCCTTGTCTCTTGTCCTTTCACCATATATCTCTGAGGTCCATCTCCATCTCTTCTATAAACCCCTTTTAAGTAAGAAAAAATCTATTATAGATTGTAGTTTACCTCTGTTTTATCCTGGTTAAGGTAACTGAAACACTCAAAGGGGATGGTTTATTTGTTTGTTTTTTAAATATATTGTCAAAAAAAAAGAAAATGTCAAAGCAGCCAGAATATTATAGAAAAGCCTAGGCTATATCTAATGAAATTCAGATACAAAATAATACTAATACATAGGAATAAAAATCAGGAACAGGAAAAAATATAAAACATTTTAAGAGAAAAATAGGAATGTGGGAAAAATATTGAGGGAAGATATAACCTTGATCAATCGGAGGTTGAGAGACTGGATTATTAGTGGATATTCTCTTACAACAGAACTAAATGCACTGAAGATTAATTTATAATTTTACCATATGTGGAAATTTAAATGAGAAGAAAATAAGACACCAGTTAAATTTCAGAATGTTCCTAAATTAAAAATGATCTGAATCTGTAGACCAGGTTGTTTAGATCAACCAATAAATTCTGTACTTTGCATATGTCTGCTTTTCAATAATTTTCTTGAATTTATTCTCACCCTGTCTTTCTTTCTTACTTGTGGATGTATTTCTAACATTATAATACAGGTGTAGTTGAAGGATTCTTACTATGGC
>VXAL01002023.1:455247-488157 GCA_013399475.1 Chauna torquata | reverse complement strand
CGCGCCTCGGCGTGGCCCCGGGGCCTTGCGGGGGCCTGCGGCGAGCGCTTGGGCGCTTACGGAGCGGGGCTGCTGAGTGAGGCCCTCCAGGGGCCCGCGGGTGGGGTGAGGGCTGGCGTCCCGCGGTAGGCGGGTCGCAAATGGCCGCTCCTTTCTCCGCGCGGTTCCTCCTGCCGCGCCTGGGAGAGGGAGGCTGCGTTAACGAGCGTGCCGGCCGCCCCGTACCGCTTAGGTACGGTCCGGGGTTTGTTGGGGCGTTTGTATCTTTACGAACGCTTTACAAAACATCTTCAGTGGAATCCGCGGGAGCCGGGAACGCTTTGGAAGCTCGAGGCGTGCGACCAGTGCGTGTGGGTTTTCTGTACCAGCGTGTTGTTCGATAAACGCGTGAGGCTTTGTGTGGGAATGAACAGTGTTTTTAATTTCTAGATTTCTAATGAAACTGAGTCATGAGACTGTGACCATTGAGCTGAAGAATGGGACGCAGGTGCACGGAACTATCACAGGTACGGTGTGACGGCAGGCTGCGGCAAAGTATTGCCTGTTACCTTTCTGCTGGTCATCGGCAGCTGTGGCTTGGACTGAGCTTCGCCGCTCCGTACTCCCTCTTGCGGGGACCTTCCCCGTTAGACACGGGTGATGTGCTCGCTTACGTGCAGGCATAAGATGCACTCATTGCAGTAGGGACTGGACGTTTGCTGAGGTTGGTGGGAATAGAGTGGCGAGCTGTGAGCAGCCAGCTCTTTGTAGCCAACCGTGAAAACGCTCGGAAACATCGGTTGGTCGCAGATCTGCTTTGACGTATGAGTGAGTGAGGTCACCCGTGGTCAAACTTACACTGTTGGTATATTTTGTAATAAACTTCCTGTTTATAAGGTGCTGCTGGGAGGTAGTAAGTTGTCCTGGGAGCCTCTGAGTCTGACCAGAGCTTTGTTTACAAACAGACTCGAGGGTAAAGGAAGTAAACTTTTCCCAACCGTTTTGTTGGCAAAGCATGATATTCTCTTAGAATTTTAGCAGCATGATAACGTTGGTAAGGTAGTTTTGCCACTGTATCAAACTGATAGTAGATACACAGTCTAAACTTTTATGAGACGTTTCAGTACATCTGACTTTCATTTGTGAAGTTGCAATAAGCAGTAGTCACATAAAAACATTATACCTGAGTCACCAGCAGAGGGATTTTTTTTTTTTAATGGTAGCACAGATAAATGGCAAATGTTAAATGTTGATACAGCCTTAAATTGGTTAAACTTCATATGTAGGCAGTTTTAATCTAAAAGTGAGTTATTTCTGTCGAGCATGTTTTTACTGTGCTTCAGGTGAACTTGTATGGAAATGCATCTTTGGATATACTTGCATTGAGTTCATGAAACTGGTTTGACATGTAGCTTGACTGGGGCAAAAAGAAATCCTAGTGTCAAGAATGTGGTGCCCTGCTGTTGCCAAAGGTGTTTCATACAAAATAAATTTGTGAGTATTAATGTCTAGGGAAGTGCTTCGTCTCTGTACTGATCTGTAAAATGATGGTGCTCCTTCACATCACTGAACTGAAGGCTGTGGGAGAAGCCTTTATAGTTGATTATTTGGCTCTCATATGTATAGAAAAATGCATGGACTGTTTTGTTTGCTTTGGTAGTATCAGAGATTGATATTGTTCCAAGAATATTCATGTTAGAATTACTTAAAAGACATTTGGGTATGTAGATGGGGCATGTTGCATTTAATAAAGCAAGCCCTTCTGGTTCAGCTGATGACCGTGCGTGATCTCCTTTCCTTTACCCACCTCAGGTTGTTTTTAGAAGCTCTTCTACCCTGACGTTGCGGGGGGAGGGAGGAAGGTTCAAACTTGACAGAGTTGTATTCCAGGGGATTGCTTAGGTGCTTTTTTGGACAGTAGCAATCTGTTGAGATTTGGCAAAGTTAAAAACTAGCATTATTTTGCAGCCAGATGGATCGGCTTTGATCAGCACCTGAATGCACCACCCTGGTGTCTGGTTGCAGCATGCTCTGTTGAGCCCAGCTAGGTAGGAAGCAGATAGGCTGCATGTCTCCTGCTGACCTCGGTGCTCTTGCAGGCTTAATTGTTGAGCAAAGTCTCTCTCATGCTCTGCTAAGAATCTGTAAAACCTTTGAATGCAATCCATATTTCTAAAATGATAATCTTCGCTTTACACTGGTGCATGTGCTGTGCCATCTGCAGTTTGCACCATTTCCTCCCAGTTAGCAGTTGGCTGCAGCCCCCGTGCTGAAGCGGGAGGTTTTGTGTATTGCTCACGTTGCACAGAGGAGGGGGCAGGTCAGGTGGAGTACAGGTGTCGGAGAACTGTGCAAAATCTAGAATTAAGGGGGAGAAGATAGAAGAATATACAGAATAAGAATAGCACAGTGGTTCCTCTGGTTCTGGCCTGCTACCTACTCACATTCTTTGCCTTGGTAAAACATCTTGCAGTTTGTTTTCCCATGTTTAAGACAAGAATTATTTCTACCATGAAGGATTGTTTGTACAGAAATTTGAACACTAAAAATCTTGCTCAGGTGTGCGCCTGTCACTGAATTACCAAGTCTTTGTAAATGACAGTTTCCATCTGTTGTCTCTGTTTTTTATCTGAAAAAAATTATTCTCATTTTGATCATCATTTCAGATCAAATCTCTTGCAAGGTTTGTGATGTGCAAAATAAAAATGAATATAGGACTTTTTTAATGCTTTTCAGGGCTGTTAATCAATACATGCATCCAAAAGAGACTTTCTAGTAGATTATGCATATACATTGTGTGTATATATATGTATGTATTAAAAAAAAAAAAAATCCTGTTTCAGATGTGCGTTACGTATTGCGTAGCGGGCATGGTACTGATTCCATGGCGTAACAAACAATTCTTAAATATTGGCTGTTCACCAAGTTTGTAACCACAGTGATTGTTCCTCGCTGTAGTGTATTTTACATATTTTTATAGAAGATATCACTAGCATTAGATGTATTTTATCAGAAAGTAAATGCCTTGACAGTTAGGCTTTTTCTTAGGCTTATAGAAAGAGGAGATAATTTTTTTTTCTCCCTACTCAATGGTTTGTTTTGCTTCTTTTTAAAGGAGCAAAAAGACTAATGTTAGACTTCTGTAATAAGCGGCAGTTTGTTTATTGTTGGAAGGAATTGTTTTAGTCGTTCACAAAATTGCTATGAATAAGACCTAGATAAAGATCTCTAGCGATACTGTTCAGCTAGTAGCAAATGGTTCTTCCATCAGAAACTTTTCAGAAGGCAGCAGTTGATAAATTATTGAGCATAATTTAAGAGAGAAGAAAAAAGATGTAGTTTCTTGCAGTTAGAAGCTTAATTAATGAGTGGCATAGATCCAGAAGTATGTGTTAATGAGTGGGATAAAACTTGAAGCATGCACATGCTTAAAATAACCTTAAAAGGGACCATTTTGTGCTTTCATCTCTGAAATCAGACTTCTGTTGTTTCAGGAGTGGATGTCAGTATGAATACTCATCTCAAAGCTGTGAAAATGACGCTGAAGAACAGAGAACCTGTACAGCTGGAGACGCTGAGTATTCGAGGGAATAACATCCGATACTTCATTCTGCCAGACAGTTTGCCTCTGGATACTTTGCTAGTGGATGTTGAACCAAAAGTCAAGTCCAAGAAAAGAGAAGCAGGTTAGTTTGTGATTTCCCAGTCTGTTTGTTCTGCCTTTGTATGCATTTGATTACTCTCAATCTGAAAAGGTAATGATTAGAATATCTCAATGTCTGCATTTGGCAGCTAGTTCTTTCATCTTTGAGGGTTTGATACTGAACTTGCTAACTCTGCCTTGCATGCCTTCTTTGCGTCTGCAGAGTTTTCTTTCATGTGAAATTATTTATGACTTCTCACACACGTGTTTTAAAAATGTGAATTTTTTTAAGCTTCAGTAAATCTGTTACAATTTCTCTTTTCAAAATGTCTGTTCTGTTTCCCACGTTTGTATGGGGAGCTTCATCTATAACCTAATAAGAAAGTTCAGAACAGCCTCATGAATAGTGCTGAACTGAAATCCCACTTGATAGTGGATAAAAATAATCTGCTGGAGAACTGAATTGGAAAGAGTTGAGAATTGTGAGGGAGCTGAGGCTGTATTCCGATGAGCAGCTTTTTGTTGAAGAAAAAAAAAAAACTTAGAAGCCTAACAGTATAGGGAGTACTTCAGTTTTATTCCACACTGTTAAAAATTAATAACTAGTAAACCTCACAAAATGTGTACATCTTCTTCCCCAGTGGTTAATCTTTGTGTTTTTAAGATGGTAAGTTAACATGAAAGCTAATTGTGCTCTAAAATAATGTCTTACCATTTCTTCTGTAATTAATGTTTAAGTATTTGGATCTGCAGTCTTTGATATGTGTGCGCGTTCTAAAAAGTGGTCATAATTAATCTGTTTACCTTATTGAAATGGTATAAGGAACCCTCAGGTGTGTGTACCACAAAGTGCCAGTGTTGTAGCTGCTGGCTTTATAGAGAATAAGGATAAAGCTCCTGAAACTGTTTTGCTCCTCTCATGTCTATTAAAAATAATCTGACCACACTGAGAAATTGGAGTGTGGTTGGATTACCTTTTTTCTGAACCTCACAATATGACATGAACAAGAACATCAATATTTCTTTTTTTCTTTGAAGAAAGAAAAGGAGCTATGACAGGGCTATGTACCTGAGTTTAATACTACTTTGCACCTTCACTGTTCTGAAGCAGTCTCAGACCACAGTTGTGTTGTGTTGCATTTTGCCTTAATCTGGAAATGCGCT
This sequence comes from Chauna torquata, assembly GCA_013399475.1. Lineage (NCBI taxonomy): Eukaryota > Metazoa > Chordata > Aves > Anseriformes > Anhimidae > Chauna > Chauna torquata. The sequence continues at coordinate 483,371 of VXAL01002023.1, read as the reverse complement.
TGGGCTTCAGAACTTCTTACTGCATGGTCTCTCCTTGGCAGATGAAATCGCTGATGGGAGGCTGGATGCTGGCTGTGTGGGTGTGTGTGCAGTGGGTTTGAGTGTGCTGGTGCTTCTTAGCGAACACAACTATCTCCTGGTGCGTGTAGGTGCTGTAATCATTTAGTCAGGTGTTGATGCTTCAGTATTTTGGAGTCAGGAAGAGGGGGTAAAAATGATGTTATCATATGGACTATATGACCTCCAACGGTTTCTTCAGCCTGAAATATTCTGTGATTCTGTCTCTTACTGTACTATGAAATAGTATTTAAACATAGGAGCAAGCTAATGGCCTGACAATCACATCTGAAATTGGCACAGGCACCACGGAAAACAGTAGGAGTTGTTTGGTGCTGGGATCCTTTAAAAATGCTGCCATTTCACGTAACACCTGCGAGAGTGAGCTTGGAAATCTTAAAGCACATTAAACCATGCATTTCCCTTTAGCAGCATACTTAATAAAACACAATGTGAGCTGTGGCAAAAAAAAAAAAAAAATCTTTTCAAGGGAGATGAACAGTAACCAAAATACTGCGTAGCAAAATCTTGGAAATTCTTTTTCTGATTCCTGAAAAACTAGATTTTATCAAACAGAGAAGACCTATGATTCACTGTCAGACTTCTCATAGCATTTGGAAGCAGGCAGCTGTGATGTTTCATCCACTTGTTATCTGCAGTGAAGCTAGAGACAGGTAGTAGTCTATGGAAGTTGTACACTGAAAAACCTGGCAGAAAATATGAAAATACTGTCGAAAACATTCTGAGAATCAAAAGATGTAATGTCTGACTTACTGCTTCTCTGTGATGAGAAATTGGGTTGTTTGTGCTTGCTACAGAATGTTTTAATCTAGATTAAAGCATTCCTAGGTCTCACTTCCTTCATCCTTTTTGTTTCATTTGCTAAGTTGCTGGAAGAGGCCGGGGCCGAGGACGTGGGAGAGGCCGGGGCCGTGGAAGAGGAAGAGGGGGCCCAAGACGATAACTTCTCACAACGCAACTGTTACCAATTCTGGGCAATTTTGGAATTTTTTTTTGTACAGGTCTTGTTTATGGTATCCATTTTTAATAAACTGAAAAGTGAAAAAGTTGTCTTTCCTTTGTTAGGTAAGTCTGGGGTGGGAGGTACGCATTTCTAGAGGCTTTTGCAGATTAAGCATGTCCTGTTGGTGTTAGTTATGATTTTCAAGATTTCATCCATCCCTGAAGGCTGCAAAATTACCTCTTGCTCTTTGCCCCACAGAGAAATACTTGTGTCGGTGTACTTTTAAAATGTTTGAAACGAATCCCTCTTTTATAAGGCACTTGCCATCTTCTAATGGTTATATAATTAAGACGCTATATTAAGAACTTGTGTCCTGTGAGTGTCTTTTGTGCTGTTCTTCAGTGACCTCTTTAAAAGTTCATAGATAGTTTTACTGTTTTCTACTACATGAAGCTTAAAATTTAAACATGGTACTTCCTTTATAAAACATTTGCATTGACAAATGAAACAGTCCTATGGAACAGCTGGATTGTTGCATTTCATGATTAAAATTAAAGTATACTTGGATATGAACTTTGTCAAAGCTAATTACATGGCATACTTTTGTTTGGGTGTGGCTTGCAAAGCAGCTTTATCACAGGCTTTTTTAGTGTATCTATACTGCATTCCTAGCAAATTTGAAGTACAGCGCAGGGTAGAACTACATACTGGAATTGGAAGTTTACTTCTGGAGATGAGAACTTCTGCAGCTTATATATAAACTGCTTTGCTGGACACTTAAAAAAAAAAAAAGTAGTGTTGGCCATCATACTGACTTTTCCCTTGTAGAAGAGGGATTATTACATTCACATTATGAAACTTCAACAATTTCATCTGTTGACGAAATACAGATGAAGTACACACATGCTTAAGTGTAGGCTTTCTGGAATGGTGAGCGTGTTTGCCAGTACTTTGGTCCAGGAACATGCTTAGTTGGTTGCTCATGTTTCCAGATAGGCAGTGCTACAGCAGAGAGGAAGAGAATTACCTAACGTATGTGATTGGTCAATACGCTGGTTAATTTGTGCTAGCTAGCATTTTGTGAGCTGCTGTTCTGCTTTTTCCCCTCTTACAGAGGCCATATTAAAGCTTCATCTTGTTACAGAAGAGCTTTTCTGAACCATTGTGGGACCTCCCAAGAGCACTTTTTGGTAAATATAGCACCCAAGATTCTCAAATCTATAAGTAGCTGCTACAAATAATGGCTGCCGCTGTCCTCCAGAAGTGCCCGGTCGCTGTTGATGCGGGTAAGGTCTTCCCAAATCCAGCTGTCGGCATTCACGCAACGGTTGAGACTCTTTCCCGCTTCAGTCTCTTCCTTATCAAAGTTAGTAGGGCCCCCAGGGGTATACACATGGTGGATGATGCCACCAGCAGCCCTATCACTGCGAGGGCGTAGCTGGGGTAGTCTTTTGTCACCAGCTGCCCCTGCAAGTGAGAGAAGAAGCATTGGGTCTGTAGTTTGCAGCGTCCCCAAGTCCGGCCTCGAGCAAAGCTGCACGTATGTGTTTAAACAGGACATCTGGGATGCACGTGCGCTGCCTGGGCTGTAGCAGCTCAGGAGCGCTTTTCTTTGTCCAACCTTACAAGCTTAAAATTGGTGACAAGAACAGAGCTGCTGTAGCTGTTATGTGCGACAAAAAGATGGGGGGGGGGGGAATTTTCTGCAAGCTTTGGTAAAGAGCAGATTTTTGGCTCGATTTGCTTTTCTTAATGAGATGGCCCAGCACTGACCTCTGTCAGGTCTTTTCATTCCTCCCCTGGAACCTGTGGGCTCATGCTGACACCTGGTCACCAGGCCAGGCCCTGTGCAGGCTCCCAAATTAGTGGTGACATAAAAACAAGGTACTTAATTTGTTTCTGCATGCTAGGTGCATTTCCACAAAAGGTTATGGAGCCAGTAATTACTTTCCCAGTAGTAATTGCTGTGGTAAATATGCAGTTAAGCATTCTTACAAATGTGTTTTGGCCATGAAGAAAAATGTATATGGCAATTTTGAAAATGGACTGGTTTGTGAAAGGTATTTATTCCAGCAGCAGCTCCATTTTGTTAAAATACCACTAATTCTGACCAAAATACTACAATTTGAAAGTATTTTTTGTTTAGTGTGTGTTTTTTTAAGATGATATTTCGGTCTTCAGTCAGCACAAATAAAATTTTACTGTTTGAAGGGGTCAATTTATAAGAATTTTAGAGGGAAATTAGTCCGTTTTACAGAACGATTGCACTGTTGCCACTAGGTCAAGTTTTCCCTGTTCTAGCTTTCTGCAAAACTAACAAATGGCACTGATTGTAGCTGCAAGCTTTCAGAGGATGGTTTTGTGGAACAATGTAGGTAGGAGGGAAGGCTGTGTCCTTGAAGGAATTAATGAAAGTGTTTTTTTTTTTTTAAAAAAAAAAAAAACTATTTTACCTGTGTGGCATCCCATGCTTGGTATTGAAGTGTTCCTGTGAGTATATAGTCGGTGAGGTAAAATATAAATAGGCTTATAATTAGCAAAGGACTAGCAAAAGCCCACATAACTTTCCAATACCAGTTTGGCTTGCGTCCAGTCATTGTGTGAAGATCTTTCTCAAATCTGTATTTAAAAAAAAAAAATCCTGAGAACAGCTGCATATGTTCAATCAGCACCTTGATTGAACCTCGACCCTTGAGTTACTTTAGAAACACCTAGAGAATTAAGTGTGCAAGTAGAGGAAGGGGGAGAGCATACTTGACCAGGAGAGTAATGGGCAAGGAGGTACTGTCTGAAAAACTGGTTAACCAGGATTATATAGTGAGGTTGAAATCAAGCAAAGGATCGCAGGGCTCACAGGAGGATCCCAAGCTGCAGAAAAATAGCTAGAAATAGAGCAGAAAAGTCCTGACAAAATTCTGTCTTGAGTGCATTTGTGTAAGCTGGCAGAGAAGAGCAATGCTTAATACAGAGAAAACTTATTTTTTTTTGTAGTTGAGTTATTCTCACTACTGTTACTTGACTCTTTTTGAGGAAATACTAATGCTGGGGACAGTACCTAAAATCACACAGGAAATTTGGATCTGACCTGAAGGCGTTGAACACCTTGAGGATGTAATAACGATTCACGGGGCTGTATGCACACTTTGTTACCAGACTAAAAAAGCAAATATTAAAGCTTTTTCCTCTGGATACCCAGAGTGCAAACACCTCTCTGCTGCTTAAAACCTTTCCTGATGCAGAAACTCACTTTTAGCTGCAAGTGGTGGCAGCCTGACCCCTGCATAGCTCTGATCCCGAGACCCCGGAAGGGGTCTTGCAGGGCAGGGGTGACCTCCATTGCCTTGCTCATAGCAGAGCCTAGGAGAAAAACTTAACCCCTGGTGCCATTTTTAGTCTTGGCCTGTGGTCACCATCCCGCTTGCAGTCAGGCAAGGAAGAAAAGAGGTATCAAGCTTTTTACCTTCTTAGCCCATAGATGTAACACACAGCAATGGTTTCTACCAGCACGATGAGCAGCAGCGAGAGGGTGACTGCATAGTCATTGAAGATGTCAAACCAGTAATTTCCAGCCTCCATGGTGAATATTAGGCCAATGATGCAGTTAATGAAACACACGATACCTGTGTGGAAAAAACAGAGACCTTGCCTGCACATGGAAATGAAACTCTATGGGGAAAATGTAATGCGTATCATGGGAGTGTCTGCTGCTGTAAGGAGGCTGAGAAAGGCTGAATTCCTTTCCCATTGCTTGGTTCTACACTAAGTCCCATTTCAGGACTGCATTTCAGTATCTAGCCACGTGGCAACATACACGGCGTCCTTTGTTCCTGATAAAGATCTCAAAGTGCCACAGAGTAAAGGTTGCAAAACCTGGAAGAGAAAGATAATTTTTTGCTATTTGCCAAAGAACGGGCCCTGTGTGTGTGGATAGGCTGGTGTATCCTTGAACTGCTGATCACTTCTGCTTCCTGAGACCTGCTCAATTGCAGCACATTATCACAGTGGAGTCAAGAAAACCGGGTTGTAGCCACAGCCTGGTCAAGTACATGCATGGCAGCCCCTTGTTCCTGCTGTGCTCTTCAGCTGTGAGCTGTTGCAGCTTCAGGGCGTAGGATTTTTGAGTGCGTGCGTGTTACTGAACTATTCACACTGATCCCTGTTCTCTGGCTGATGAGAGCAAGGGTTTTAAATGCTTTCCCACCCCCCACTCTTGTCTGCATGGAGGTCCCTGTGAATTCTGGACAGTGCTAACAGTGGTAGAACAGCTTTCAAGATGGGACAACTGATTTTGGTGCTTGAATGGGAGCATGTGCCACTTCTGGCCATAGAATGAGCTGGTTCCCAGTTGGGATAGTGGTGATGTGCACGCAAAACTGAAGAGCCACTTACTACAGCTGTCTTGACATTTCTTCTGGCCCTTTGAATTTCACTGGTCAGTAGACACCAGTCTAAATTCCCAACAGAAAGGTGTGTTGGGAAGCCTGCAAATGCACAGCCACGATTGTCCTGATGCTTTGAGGTCTCTCAAGGGAAAGTGCTGGGCATTTCCCAAGTGCAGGCAAGCCCTTCTGGCAGTATATTTGATAGTCCCTGCTCCCCTCAAGGACAGAGGGACCCTCAAAGGCTGTGGGATGCTAAAGCTTTTGCACACACGCTCTCTCCCTGCATGACCTATGCTGCTACGTGGTGGGAGCTTACCTGAGATGGCCTCCTTGGGGAGGTGGGTGGCGATGACCTTGTTGTCGGTCAGGGGCGTGAGGATGGCGGCGGTGTTTCCCAGCATGCTGCCAATGCCCAGCATCAGCAGCATGACAAAGTAGAGCACAGAGTACAGCTGAGACACCTCCATGTTTTTGATTGCTTCAGAGTAGACAATAAATGCCAGCCCTGTTCCCTGGACAGCCTGACAGTGAGAAGGAGGGAATGAGTGAGTTGGGGTCAGCTCCAACACCTATGGCCTTATGAGAAGGAAGCAGAGAGAGAGAGAGAGAGAGAGTGTGCGTGCGTGTGTGCGCGTGTGTGTTAAAATTCCTACCACTTTCAGTCCCTTTCAATTTGGCATCCCAGGGGTGCAGGATGTGCCAAGCGAAGGGGGACTGATGCCCAGGCACCAGCGCAAAGCAGCCCCTTACCGTATCTAACTCAGCTTCCAAGCTGCAGTTTTTAAGCTGCGGCAGTAATGTGGCGTATTCCTGTGGGTGGGTGGCCATGAGGTAGTCTTTCATCTCGCTGAGGTTGTCTGCTGTTAAGGAGCCTTCCTCCAGGTCAAAAGCATTCAGCAGCAGCAGGATCACCCTGGGGCAGATGAAGAGGATTTAGTGTCTGTTGGTGGTGGGACGGAGCCGCCAGGGCCGAGCGATGGAAGGGGGAGTGTGATGGCGGTGCTGGAAGTGGTGAGTGGGCGAGCACTGCCCAGGGAAAGCCCAGCTTCACAGAGGGGTCCAGACCGCCCGGGAGGCTGAGGCATAGAGCTTCTGCTGGTTTTACACCCTGTCCACAGTGCCATCAGCCAGGGCACATGGTATTCTGGGTGCAGGCCAGCACTGGCTGGCATCCCTTCCCCTTTGCCCTCTGGTCCTGCTTCCACATACATACCCTCAGCTTAAGAAGCCTTTTGGCAAAGAGCGGGGACTAGTAGCTTGGCTTCCCCTCTGAGCAGCAGAGAGAGAAAACGCTGTAAAAACACGAGTAAAAGTGTAACTGCTGCAGGCCCTGTGCCAGGGACTGCTGCCTGGGGGCATAACCCTGCAGGGTGCTGAGCACCTCCAGAACATCCCCACCAAGGACACTGAGGCCCCTGGCACAGGGATTGGCCTTAAAGGGGATGTCTGAGCATCACTGCATTTTATTAACCATCACCTCGACCATCCCGAAGCCGGAGGAGGAGGGCACACAGGAAGGCACTGCTGTGACTCTCCCAGGCAAACCCATGCTCTGCATCCAGCCTGTGCCTACAGCCAGCACCCAGGTGTCAAAGGCAAGCCAGCTCTGACCTTTCATCTCAGCCTTCATCACTTTAAATAGCACCATTAGCTTTATTAGAGCAGTATCAGTCTGGTCTCTGGCCAGCACTGCCTGCTGTTACTTATTTACCTTCCCCTCTTATTTTCCCAAGCATGGCTTGCTGTAGCAAACAAGCAAAATACCCAGCTCTTACTTGTTTATACAGCTTTCGTAGTTAAACGTCGCCTTGAAGCCATAGATGGAGAAAGTCACGATGCTGGCAAATATGGATGTGGCACTGTTGATGAGGGAGACGATGATGGCGTGCCGCTCGCAGTTGTTGCTTGGCTCATTGTAGCTGGCAAAGGCAATGAGGCTGCCAAAGCCGAGGCCCAGCGAGAAGAAGATCTGCGTAGCGGCGCTGATCCATGTTTTGGGGTTTGACAGCTGCTCCATCTGCAAAACCGGAGGGGGAGGATGGGGCTGTGAAGCTGCACACTCAGTGCCCGGTACTGCCCCTTCTGGCCTGCAGGGACAGGGATGGGGACAGAGACGGGAATGAGGTTCCCTGCACCCAGCAGTGAAGGGAAATGGGTTGGGTCCCTTTGCACACCCGTTTCATCTCAGGAGCAGGTTTTTTTTGGCAGAGTTACAGCTCAGTTTGGAAGTAACGCACTGCAGGTTATGTCAGAGGGCACGTCCTTCTCTGCAGGAGAAAGCAAGAAGCTTGTGGCAGAAAGAGCCTCCAGCAGCTCACATCTGAGGGGTTTTCAGATGTCTGACCCAAGCTACTGCTAGAAAATTCAATATTAAGAGAAGCAGCATTGCCACGTTTTGAAAACCTACACATTCAGTCACTAATAATATTTAGTTAAACATTCAGTGCAGTTTTTCCATACCTTTGGTGTAAACATGTAAATAAGCCCATTGACAGCTCCGTGAAGTGTTAATCCTCTGATGAGGTATATGATGAGAACGCAGTAGGGCAAGGAGGCCGTGAAATAGACAACCTGGAGGAAGAAGGGTAAACGCACTAGTCTAAAGAGCACTCGAGACTGCCTCTAGCAGATTAGCCCTTCCTCATTTAGTGTACATAAAGTATTACCATTATTGTTTTTGTTATCCTGTACTAGCCTTCAAACAAATATTTTCAGATAAATCTAACAAGATTTTGGTCTTAGGGAAACAAGTTTTTATTATTAATAAAGACCTGTGCTACTGTTCCCAGGGTCTTCTCATTGTCTGGAAAAACAAAACAAGACAAAATTTAAAATATTTGCAGCTTTTACAGACTCAGTTCTGCTGCATTTAGTGGAATAACGTCGGTTCGCAGGTGTCTGACAAGACAAAGGTCAACATCTGCACTAAGAGGAAAGACAGCAGACTTCATAAAAGGTTAAAATCAAACTGGAATGACAATATCTTAATTCAGATGTAAAAAAGACTTTAGCTTAATGTAACCCAGATTTATTTTTAACTGAAAGAAATCTTTCAGTTGTCTTCCGTGAGCTTTTGATCTGCCCCCTAAATTTGAATCTAAATGTTAAATCACCACCTTAGAAAGAGCCAAGTGCAAAAAAAAGGAGAAGCCAATCAACCATTCTTTGTATACACCCCACTGATTCATCTAAAAACCTGTGTAAAAACTAACTCACAAAACACACGCTTTCCCAAGCTCTTGGGAAGAGCCGAGTACATGGGGACGGGCTCAATGGGAGCTGCGCCAACCCCTTCTGATGTTAGAGTACCCATAGGGAAGGAGCCCAATGACACTGTATTTGGCTGTGCAGCAACTCCTCCCAGAAGCTACATGTCTGTACCTCCAGGCGTCTGCCTTTCCTCATAACAAGCCTTGAAGCACATTGGCTTTGTGTTCCTCAGCAGGACAGCCCTGTGCCCACCGCACAAACCTTTCTTCTGTTCTGCTGGTGCAGATGCACTGGGGCTGCCCTCACTCTGCTTGAGGACCCCCTGCCTTTGCTATGCACTTTCAGTGTGCCTTGGCTTTGTGTTTTTTCTTCTTTTTTTTTTGCCCACAAACCCAGCTGCAGCAAGTTTAAAAGGTGACTCAGTTTGCAGTCTCTTGGATTTCTGTGTTCGTGTAATGCGATTTGTGGATTACAGCCCTCAGCTCTGTTCTTAGTGAAGTTTCAGCTGGGACATTTCTTTTCCCCCCTCCTTATAACTTCTGTCACAGTTAAAAAGAAAGCAAAAAGGCCCAGCAGACCTCTTGTTCTCTTGCGAAGCCTGAGGAATAGGTGTCTTCTGACAAGATCAGCATCACCAGGATCTGCACCTGCCTCTCACCTTGCCAGTGGACTCAGTGCCACGGAGGATGCAGAGGTAGACCACCAGCCAGGCCAGCGTCAGGCACAGCGCCTGCTCCCACTGCACAGCCCCGCTGGCCTCCAGCGAGGGGGAGATGTTCAGAGTCTGCCGGTACCAGAAGTACTGGGTCGACGACGTCTTCTTGCACTCTTCCTCGTACTCTGTGCGGTTGCTGTTCAAGGGGCAGGCAGCCCATGGCAGTGGGTTCTGTGAGGGAGGGAGGACAGTGGGGGAAATGGAGGCGAGGGAGGATCTCCCCTTGGGACTGGCTTGTCCCTGTGTTGTACCACCTGGCCCTGAGCTGACCCTCTCCCTTAGCAGTGATTCCTGGGGACAACTCACTCTCCAAGGGCTGACCCTCTCCTCTGTGGCTGACTTTCTCCCCAGGGACTGACCCTCTCCCACCATCTCCCCTGGTGCCAAACATATCTCCTAGGTTTGACCCTCTCCCCAAGGATTGACTCCCTGCCCTGGAGCCAACCCTATCCCCCGGGGACGACATCTCCCTTGGCGTTGATCCTCTCGCCAAGGACTGACCCTCTCTGACCCTCCCCTCTGGAGCCCGTCCTATCCCTTGGGGAGGACCCTCTCCCCTGAGCACCGACCCTCTCCCCCAGGACCGAACCTCTCCCTCGCCTTTGGACAGACCCCACCCCAGGCAGCAGGCCACAGAGGCTGCTGAGCCGCACGCGAGCAGTGTGTTGCAGGGCTGGCTTCGACACATGTTTAGTGGCAAGAAGACACTGCAAAACCCCTGTGCATACAGCTGTCTCCTTTTTTATCCCCAGAAAAGCCCCAGGGAGAGCTTCTGGAACTTGTGCCCCCCCCGTCTGATGATGGTGCCGGGCAGCGTCCAGCACCAGTGCAAAGCCCCTGGGTCCCTCCATAGGGCCGAGGCTCTCTGCCGGGCTCCCACGCACCTGAAAGGAGTGGAAGAGGTACCAGAAGGCCCAGGCGTTGATCACGTTGTAGTACATGGAGAGGAAGAAGGAGACGACCACACTGGCGATGCCTGCGGGCGGGAGGGAGCATGCGGTCAGCAGCAAAGCCCAGAAACTGGCCCCCGCATGATGGCGTCCTCTTCCTGTCAGGGCTGGCCTGAACTGAGCTTTACCCTTTAGTCACCCTGGAGGGTGAACATTCGATTTATTGTTACAAAAAACATGCACGTAAGCAAGTTAATTTGGGCTGTTGGGGTGATTTAATGACTTAATAAAGCTATGAGGACTGGGCGCTGGTAAATGGGAGGCTGCAGCAGGGAAGCCAAGGCCCCATCCTGCTGCTCAGTGGGGCCAGCACCTAGCGTGTGCAGCCGGGGGCTGGGTTTGGCCCTATCCTTCGGGCCGCCATTTTGGCAGCCTGCCCCAGGGCAGCGGGGCTCAGGCCTTCATGCACGAGCAGGGTCTGGCCCCAGTGCCTGGCGAGGGAGGGGAAAACGCCTGGCCAGTGCTGCGTGCCTGGGTGGCTGCTTTGCTCAGCCTAGTGGAACCCCATCTCCTGCCTGCTTCCTTCTCTGAAAGACTAAGCCCTCCACTCAAAATCATCTGTGCTCCCCAGATGCTTAAAAAAAAAAAAAAGATGTAAACAGAGAACATACCAACCCCGCAGAGGTAGGGGCTTATTATTTTCCAGGCACCGATGCTGCCTTGGCGCATGCGCTGCCCCACTGCCAGCTCCAGGTAGAGCAGCGGCATCCCTTCCACGATCAGCATGATGATATATGGGATCAGAAAGCCACCTGCAAGGGAAAACAGGTGGTGTCCAGCAGCCTGCAAACATCGTGTTGCTCTCTGAGTGGCCGAATCACCCTTGGTGGTGGTGGCTGGGTGCTCCTGTCCTGGCACCTTGCATGTTCAGGATCACAGCACAGTCCTGAGGGACATCTCAGGGGGCTTCAAGTGGTGTCCTGGCTGGGACTGGGAATTTTCCAGGGGCATTTGGCAGGGCTGGGATTTCTGTTGTTGAATTGCATGTCGCCGGCAGCTGGAGCAACGTGCAGGCTGGAGCTGTTAACGGGTAACGAAGCACCAGCCCAGCCTTTTGAAAGGTAATGAGAGAAAGAGGGCAAGGGAGAGATGGACTTCACATGTGGTGTTCTGCAGTGGATAGAAAAGCAACAGCAACGTCCACACGGAATGGAGAGTTTTAAGTAATTTATTGAAGCCTGGCAGGAAGTGAGGGAGAGAGGATGAGGAGGCAGGATGCGCCTCGGCTTGAATTTCTGCTGGGAAAAAAAAAAATCCTTCCCTTTGACTTCAAGAAAGAGCTGCTGACTGAGTCAAAAACTGGATTTTTTTCGTGAAGCTGTTCCTCGTTCCCTTTTTACAGTGAGCCAAAAATATTTACGTAAATATCTCTTATTTAGGATTTAATCTGTGGCATTAACATTCTTCGCAATGGGCTCGGCACAGTGGCATAGAGGAATGGGCTCCAGCGGCAGCCGAGGCAAAGAACTGGAAATAAACACGGAGCAATAATCCGGTTTATTCTGGGAATTAATTTCCTACCTCCTGGCTCTGTCTTTATTAACGAGCCCTTTGTTAGCCTGTTAGATAACTTCCCAAGCCGCAAGGGAGGTGAACGAGGGGGCTTTGCCACATCCTGCGGTGGGATCAGCATCAGCCTTTGGAGGTTGTGAAGCCTGCAGATAGCTTGTTTGTTAGCATCATGGGTGGTGATAAGGGCTCTGTTGCTCCGCTGGGCAACACAGGGGCTGGCTCCTGCTTCCGTACAAGGACAATGCCAATCAAGCAGTCGCTGGCATCCTGCCAGTGCCTGGCATATCCAGCTCTTAATAACAATCTTTTGTCTGCATGGGTTTTGCAGACGCCTGGAAAGCCACTCAATACTTTCTAAGAGGGCAGTGAAAAATAATTAGGAAAAGCAAAGTCTGCAGTCAGGAGTTTTAGACTCACAACAGGGTGAGCTGCCGCTCCACTGGGAACTTAACCAGGGGGACAAAACTAGGGGAGAAACTACACTTACAAAAACATGCTCTCCAGAAAATACTTATTTTTACTTAATCTTTTTCTTTGGTTAATCAAACAATCCAATTTTTGTTACATTTTAGAGAATTTCACCATCTACTACACTACTGATGTCTGGTAAGAAGAGGATAAACCATGCAACAACCCCCCCTGCCCCAGTGTTCGAGTTTTGCTGTCCTTCAGGATGTCTGCCAAGACAGGCTGTTAGTGCACTCATCACGTGCAGCTTAATTGCCTACAGACACTTGCATTTTGAGTGTTGTGCTAGAGTTCGGTGTCAGACATGAAGTCTTTACTCTCAAAAATATCTGCGTAGAAGAATATATCCAGAATTGCAGCCCTTCCATTACATCTACTCTCTGAAATGTCTAAGAAAGCTTCAGACACCACAGCATGTACCTTCTACTGTAGGTTTGCCCATGGAATTATCTGGGTTTTTCGGACCCCGTCCCGCAGGGCAGCTCTGATGTGGTCCCAACACTGAGCTGGCTTCTCAACAACCAGCGTGAACCAAATCCTACCACCTGTGCATTTAAGAAGCAAGCCACAAGCCAGTGTTAGTTGCACAAAACAATCAAAAAGCACTTAGACATGTCAATGTGTTTCTTCCTGAAAGGATGAAAAGTCAGAAACAGATCAGAAGTAAAAGAGGCAGCTGCTAATTGTGTCACTTAGTGCATGAGTGAGATGGGGCCAGTGCTACGACAATGGATGCAGCATGAGAAGCAGTATAAAACTGGGATGTCTTATAAAGAAAGGCAGTTTATGCAGAGAAGATTCTTCAAAAAATGGCAGTTAACCCGTGATAGTTGGTTATATACTAGAAGAGATTAGTGTTGTTTTTCAGTTAACCTAATTAACTGACTTTTGATTTCTGAGGAAGAACATCTGTGGCTGCTATATGATGAAGGCAACATCTTTCTCCAGTCTGGACCTAGGAGAGGGATAGACCTTCAAAGGTGGTGTGGGTTTTTTTAAGCCCAAACCAAGTTATTCCCCGCTTTCAAAGCTTCCTGTGAGACTTCAGCAGTGGAACTCCTGCTGATTAAGGAGTTTTAGCCAACTTCAGGGCAGACTTGCAGTCAAGTTATCACCTCCTAAAGCAAAGCTTTGTATAAAAGACAACACATTAATCACAGCGCCTTGAAATGCTACGGCGGATCCGTAAATCAAATCAGTGCAAGCATCTCCCCCCTTCTTGCTACATTCAAGTAGCCATCTGTGAAATTGCAAGGAACTGAACTAGTTTCTAATGCCTTCACAGTGGCTCAATGGGGCAAGAAAGTAGTAAATTAATATCATACGAACCTACATCTCTCACTCTACCTCCATCCCTTTCACAAAACATGAGCCTTCCCACTTTTTCATTGTACTGCTAGGAAACGAGTGCCACTGTATAGAGGCAGCTGCCGGGTAAAAGTCTTATGCTAAAGAATATGTAAAATAAAACAGACTTATAGCCGGAGATGACTGTATTTTATGTCTCTTGCCTGCACAGTACAAAGAAAGAACTTTCCTCCTGAAACACAGACAAAAAACTTGACCTCCTGCTCTGCCCTGGACCCTGGTGGGGTCAACATGGACAACACGCTTTTGGAGCTCAAGATTAGCATATTTCTCCTAGAAGTAGAAAGCAAGAAACATAAACCACACTTACCTCCTCCATACATCTGACATAAATATGGAAACCTCCACACATTTCCCAGGCCCACAGCGTAAGAAATGCAGGCAAAAACAAACTGCAAGGGATTGTCCCATAGCGGCCGGGATTTCTCCATGTCCTGCTCGCGGGCAGAGACTTCAGCAGCGCCGTCCTGCCGTCGCTCCTGCAGGTGCTCTGCCAGCCCTGCTGCGGAATTCACGCCAACCCGGCTTGGAGGGGAGGGAAAGGTGGAGGCATGCTTGCCAATTCCTATCAAGCTTTTTAATTACTAATCTTATTAACAGGCACACACTGAAGTAGGAATGCTGGTAAATAGATTATAGACACACACAGCACTATGAAATTGGTACTTTGGGTGAATAACTGCGGGGGTTTTGACTAGCGTTTCTGGGAAGGATGTGAGCCCCGGGATTTTTATCGGCTCACATGCTGGCTTGATACTGGAAGGAAATAACAGTGGGGCTGCGGCTTGGTTTGGGATAGTGGAAAGTGGTTCCCCACATGGCTGCTTTCTCTGGGAGCGGCATTCGTGCGAGTGGGGCACCAGCCTGGATTTGTCAACACAAGGAAGATGGTTCTGCACCATTAGGACTGGTTTTAGTGGTGGTTGGAGCTGGCTTTTATTGGAAGTGTCTGTTGTCCTGAACAGGTCCTTGCGCATCCATCACTTCCACCCTGGTGCTCATCCCAGCCTGCCCAGCTCCAGAATTGGCCTTGAAACAGTCCTATCACCCACCTAAGTCCCAGCCCACTGCAGCTTTGAGTCCAACACTTCAGTCAGAGCTCAGTCTCTCTTCACGTCCTTCGTGCTCAAACCCCATTGCTGCAGACAGACTTTTCTGAGGGGTTGCTGTCAAAATACTTTCTAGCATACAAAGGCCTCTGGGAAAACGTGTCTGTGGGCCACTGTGGAGGCAGAAGGACCAAGGCGGCCCCTGGGATGTCTGAAGGCACACTGAGGTGCCAGGTCTGGGCATGAACCCTGTGTGCTTGGGCTCCTGCCAAGGTAGGTACACTTTGAGCTCAAGCACTTTAGACAGGTCTGCCAGCAAGGGAGGCTACCAGCAGCATCTCTGGCAATAAAAAAGGAGCTCAACAAGTCCAAGGACTCAGCTTCCTCTGTCTAAATGTGGCTTTTTTCCAGGCCAAGACTGGGCACCTTTCAGGTCCCTTTTACAAACAAGACCCACTCGGCTGCTGTCAGCCTCACGCCTCCAGCACCAGCCGCTTGCTCCCTGCAGCACCGTTGTATTGGGTTTACGTGGTAAAGGTTTGGTGGCGGGGTGGCTTCTGTGAGAAGATTCCAGAAGCTGCCCCATGTCAGATCAGAGCCGGCTCCAAAAGGGACCCACCGCTGGCCAGACCTGAACCAATGAGCAATGTTGTTTGTGCCTCCGTGAGAGCAGATTTGAGAAGGGGAAAAAACTGCTGCGCAACAGCAGCTGGGAGTGAGAGGAGTGAGGAACAGCCCTGCAGACACCAAGGTCAGTGAAGAAGGAGGGCAGGAGGTGCTCCAGGCGCCAGAGCAGAAGTTCCCCTGCAGCCTGTGGTGAGGACCATGGTGGAGCAGGCTGTCCCCCTGCATGGTCCCAAGGCACTAAAATCTCCCTCAACTTTAACATACTACTGTACTATGCCCATTACACACAAACGGACACTACCACACCTCCACAATCCCCCCAAAACACATGAAACTGAATGCTCCAGTACTAATATTCCACTATCGCTTTCCCCTGCTTCAAGAGCCAAACAAGGAGTACATACGGTTAATGGTTACAGGACATTTATAGTACAAACTTTCTCTTCCCCACGGATGTGCTTTACGTACTAGGTGAACTTATTAATCGTACACCTCACGTGAAATCAGCAACCCACTGCATATAATGCACTTCATGACTAGCTTCAGGCCCGTTCATTCCCCCTAAACCCTTGCCGTACTTGCACTTTTGCGCCTCTGGTTCCTTGGTCAGGTCCATCGCCTTATCCGCTCACCTCTTCAAGTTCTCTTCACGAGGCATCTGGTCAGGGTGGCAACGCTCACCATCTTAGTCCGTGATCGCGGCATTCCCCCTCCCTGGAGCTATTGGTTCCCCTTTTTTTTTCGGGGCTTCTTCACAGGTTGACCTTCCCAGTGACATCGGCGTCCATACAATCTAAGCCTGGACCCTCCCTGCGTTGCGTTCACTTACTGGATCTCACGCACTTCTCAATGAGACGGTTTGCGCACGCGGGGAATCACCTTGACACTGATGCACTTTGGATCTGGGGTACCACATGGAGCAGATCTCCACGCTGCAGCCCGTGGAGGAGCCCACGGAGGAGCAGGTGGATGTGGCCTGAAGGAGGCTGCAGCCCATGGA
Source organism: Chauna torquata (assembly GCA_013399475.1). Taxonomy (NCBI): domain Eukaryota; kingdom Metazoa; phylum Chordata; class Aves; order Anseriformes; family Anhimidae; genus Chauna; species Chauna torquata. The sequence goes on along the minus strand of VXAL01002023.1, from coordinate 467,069 downwards.
GAGCCCCCCAGGAGCAGACTCTGGGCCGGAGCTGCAGCCCATGGAGAGGAGCCCACACAGGAGCAGGTGATCCCGTGGGAGCTGCCACCCGTAGGGGACCCGTGCTGGAGCAGTTTGCTCCTGAAGGATGGACCCCGTGGTACGGACCCATATTGGAGCAGCTCTTGAAGAGCTGCAGCCTGTGGGAAGTCCATGCAGGACCCATTCGGGAAGGACAGCATCCCGTGGGAGGGACCCCACGTTGGAGCAGGGGAACAGAGAACGACCATGAAGGAGAGGTGGAGACGCAGCGATATGGGCTGACCGCAGCCCCCATTCCCCGTTCCCCTCCGCTGCTCAGGGGGAGGAGGTAGAAGAGGGTGGATGGGGGGAAGGTGTTTGTAGTTTGCTTTTAGTTTCTCACTGCTCTAGTCTGCTAGTGATAGTAATAAATTATACTAATCTCCCTATGTTGAGTCTGTTTTGCCTGTGACGATAATTAGTGAGTAACCTTCTTTTGTCCTTATCTCAACCCTTGAGCCCTTGTCCATCATATTTTCTCCCCATTTCTTTGAGGACGGGGAGTGAGAGAGCGGTTATGGTGGAGGTCGGCTGTTTAGCTGGGTAAAACCACCACAACCACACGTTGCTCCGGCAGCCCATCGGGCACTGGCAGAGCTGAGACGAGTGCCCAGCTGTGGGCATGGGTGAGCACCTCAACCACGGGACATCTGGACACAAGCCCAAACTGCAGAATATGTCGTGCAGCGTTGCTGAGACCAGCAGAACAAGGCCAGGTTAAGCTTCCCCGAGAGGTTCTCCATGAGAGATCCCAGCCCAGCATGCTCGGTGTAGGTGGTTGCCTGCCTCTGTGGCTTGCTGACCAGCCACAGGTGGTATCCAGGTCACACAGTGGGACAGAGGGAGCCCCTTTTCTGTCTGCTGTAGAAGGGGACTGTAGGAGGTTTGTGCATCTTACGTAAATGAAACCAGTATTGTCACTGGATAATGTCAGGGTTTGCCAGACCTTCCCAGAGTACAGTTTTGAGGGAGTTCGTGCTTCTTCTGAAACATTCTTCCTGGTCTCATCTTGCCCACCGAATCGCAGTGTGCCGGCTAGCCCTGGAAGTACATCACATGGATAACACTGAATTCTGCTGGAAGGAAAAAATCTCAGGCAATTTTAGGGCCAAAAGCTACTAAACTGAAGGACACACTGAGAAGCTCCAGGTACGGTTAACTGTCCCACATGATGAAAACTGTTGCAAATTACTAAAAAAATTAAATGTCCCTCACTGCCTGTGGGATTTATTACAAATGATGCTTATAAATAACTTACAGCATTTAATAACTCGCAGGAAGGAGAGCCTTAAAAATAGCACATCACTAGCACTTGGGATGCTTCTGTGTGAATAGATTACAGCCACTGATGAGCATAATCAAGTTAAACATTTCCTTGGCTCTGTACCTCCTTCCCATTACAATTCAAACTAGTTTACTAATGGACATGGGAGGCTGTGCAGGCAAAGAGATGTGACATCCTTGTCTCAGATCAGGCCAGATCAGGAAGTTCAGATGCAATGAAATGAATCATTGCCTCGCTCATAAATGCCAGTCTCACAAACAGCTCAGATTCTTGCTGTAGGACTTTCCACATGCACCTCAGATAATCAAGATGCTATTTCTGATGCAATTCAAGATTTTATCTTTTCGGGTTTCCTTCCTTTGGGTTGGGTGAGGACTTGTGCTTTATCTGGAGGGACAGAGATAAGTCTCTACTAGATAAGCAAGAATTTTTTATCATTTCATTGATCATGTTAAAGGATGATTAGCAAGAACTTTTCCCCCTCTGTATCTAACAAATTCAAGAGTGTGGGGATTGGGGGAGTGGGTAAGATATGGTAGGGGTTCATCCCCAGAGCAGGCCAGGGACTGTCGGGACAGCATGAGCACTGCCCCATATAAACCTCATCAGAAGCTGGTAAACAAAACAGAATCTCATTTCTCAATGAAGCAAAATTGGAATTAGTTGGAGGTACCAATTGAAAATCTTGGGCTTGCGTCTCTTGACACCAGTACAGTAAGAAGCCAAGCACCTCTCCCAGATACTTCAAATGCAGACAAAAAGGGAGTCTGGGGTTCTAGCAACAGATTGGGGACCATGATTTAAGGGGTGGGAGAGAAGCTTTATTTTATTTTGTTGCTGAAAGAGATGGAAATAAGGGAGGAAGGAGTAATAAGCAGCATTGGAAGAAGTCTGGTATAGGCATCACCTGGGTAATTCTACCTGGTAGCCTGTACTTTATTAAGCAACACCCAACATTTAGGACTACGTCCCCTAGATTTAAAAAGAAAGCCTCTTGTGGTGGGCTTTCCTTTGTCAGCCAGATGCGGGAGGGGATGAAGTGTCAGCAGGGGCCATGTCTGGTGTTCAGCACCTGCCCTTCCTGGAGGCAATCCCTTCCAAATGGAAATAGGCTGGCTGTGAGTGTGTTAGACGACTAGCAAAGGGATGCACAGGAGGAGTCTCTACAGCCTCTGCAAATGGTATCTTCCGTTGACAGCGATGTTATCACAGAAAGCAGCTATACAGACAAGATAGCAGTGGCTCCCACGTATGGTAGCACATGCTCTAGTGTTTTCCTGTTTGGATTTACTGTTCACAGTCACTACTCTTGAGCTCTGCATTTCTTTACTTCAGGAGAAAGAATCCAGCTGGATTTCCAGATCTTTGACAACCAATAGGCCATGACAACCGCTGGTTGATTGCCCCACGTGTAGTTGGAGATTACGGTTTTTTCTCTATGCAGTTATTAGGATTGCAGGATTGCAATGATTCTTTCTGCTCATCACTACTTCTTGCTGCTTGGTTTCAAACTGTAAATGATGCCCTTGAGGTCTGTACTCTGAACTCTCATGCTCAGCCTATTAATCACCCTAAAACCGTTTTGCACTACCTCAGTCTCCAGAGATCAATAATATAAAGCATGTTTTTGGAGGCCTTATATTCAAGAAAATACACCTGAGAAGAGTCCTTCTTTTCACTTTCCTTGCTTTTCTCTAGCACCACAGCTCTATCCATCTTCTAACTGTGTTTATTTTTAGGGTATTCCCTCCATGAAGGTGTACTCGATGCAGTTCTGATTCAGAGAATTGCACCTAGTTCACCCAGACCTCAGAAATGGCCCACGTAAAACTAAATTGCCCTAAATAGGTTTGCATGTGAGCAGGTAAGAACTATCTCTAAATAATATTGTTTTTTTTTCAGTATGTTTTAAAAGGCTTGTCCTCCTCAATCAGCTTGAAATTTTTGAGCTCGATCCCTTCAGGCACCTTGCACCCCACAATGATTCATGTTTGTTTCCTGGGGCAGAAAGAACCATTTGCCTGTGGTTTGACAGCATTTGCTATCAGACAGAAAACAAGAGCTGTCCATGAGAATGCCAGAAGGTGGAAATCAAACTGAGGAATCTCAAGAACTTTTTGGCTGGATAAAAAAAACAGTTTAAGTGCATGGTAGATGACTCTGCATTTCCCAAAAGCAAGGTATGTGGGAAATGTCCAAATTGCAGCTGTCCTGACATCGGTCTATAAAATGAAAGAGGAACGGTTGCAGTTTAACGGTTATATATCAGTATTCATGTTATGACATTAAAAGAATAGCTATTATCCACAAGAGAAAAACAGCTTAAGGAGTACTTTATGAACAGTTAAAGAACAGTGGGTAATAAACTGTCTCATTAGGAAGGTAGCATGCAGCACTGCTGGCTCCTCTATTAATGACCAACCTTTGCGCTCAGGTCATGGTTACAGCGTAGGGTTGTTTGTTGGCTGTCACAGTCAATACCAGCAAAGCTGAGCTGCCTAGATATCATTCCCATAGAGAATATTCTACTCTTCCCTTTGCAAGCAAAGCACAGAAAAACAAAACAAAACAAAACAAAAACAATAACAATCAAGAGAACTTGATTCCTGCAGATCAGTTGATTACAGAGAAGTTTTCTTTTTAAATGTTCCCTTCAGGCATAACTAGAGAATTAAGAGCTGGAGTGGAAGAAATGGATGATGTGTATTTGAGCAATTTAATGAACTTCCAAGAACAAAAGCTAGGAAAAGCAATATTAGAATTTACACTGTAGACAAAGAAGTGAAGTTTTAGAAATATCAGACATGATCAGGAGAGGTTCAGATGTCATCTCCACCTTCAAAATATTGTGCTTATCTCAACAAAAAGAGAATTGCTACTGTATAATGTTCCAGGTCTACTTTGACAGGCAGACAGATGATGCATTTTTATCAAGAGCTCCAAACAAGACCTTTCCCTTAGCCTTTGAGCAATACAAATGACAGCAATCATGCTGATCTCATACTCACTAAATTTGCCAATCTGCAAGACAGGTAATCGAAGTTAATGTTTCAATTTTGCACTGCAGTTCCCTACAAGATTTGCCTTATTCATTTGAGGAGAAAACAAGGTCTGTAACTACGCTAGCCTATGGCCAACTCATTTCACTGAGACCTATGCGCACACTGAAGCGCACACTGAAGTTGAGAGCATACATTCCCGTTGAAAATGTTTCTAAGCAAATAATGAAGGCCTATCAGGGATTCTATATTCTAGCTAAGTCAACAGCCAAGGATTTACCAGAAAAGAGAAAAGCAGCAGCCTTTCTCCACCCTTTACTTGGCATTTTAGAAACAGAAACTGATCTTGTTAAAATTAGTTTCATTACAAAGAAAAACATGGTATTCACCCAGACAAGCAGTCATGTTGGTGTCAACATAATTGCTCTGAGGAAACATAAGCCAGGAAGCTCTTTGGTACATCCCCATTAAGAACATAACATTTTTGTGACTGTATAAAGAACAAAATAATACCTTTCCTGAATTTAACTGACCTTGCATGTGGAGTATGTCATCCCACAAGGCCCTCCTGTCATGCTACAGCAATAATACGATGCTACAGCGGACTTTATCCCAAACCAATCTTGCTTAACCAGTGGGGAGGAAAAGGACAACAAAAGAACTTACAGCCTGCAAATGTACGGCAGATTTGACTGGGGCATCACCATATGAGCAATTTTAACAGCTTTACCCATTTGAGAAAGAGTGAGGAAAAATGATCCATTTCAGCTCAAGCAGCTCCTGAGACAAACACTGTTAAATGCCAGTTTCTCTAACACACGCACCTCTTCCCAGCCCTGCCCCTGTAATGCTTATTACAGCTGTTTGATGGGGTGTGGCTTTTGGCATGAATCTGTTATTTACACCTTTGCATTTCTATAATATTCTTTACTGATCTGCCACTACTTTCTACAAATATTTAAAAGAGCTACATAAAACATTCCTATTAAAAAAAAAAGAAGCTCCTTAAAAGATTAGATGTTTGAAAACAATGGTTTTATTTGGAGTAATATACAACATACATATGAACAGAGAAAGATGAATGAGGAAAATGCACTATTAAGAGGCTGCCAGATAAATTCAAGGCAGAGGATTACAAGTAAAAGACTTGAGAGAAGTAAACTGTTTTCTAATGAGGTTACAATAAGAAAGGAGGTGAAAACATCTAAAATAACTTATTTCCAGAGAAAGTTGCTCCATCAGCAACTTCTTTATGCTTTTTCAGATTGTTCCAATATTCTTGATGTTAAGATGACAATCAGAATCTGTATTCCAAATGTTCAAATTGGTTTCAAATAAATTCAAGGGAAAAACCATAGCTCCAATTAGTGGTTTTATGGGAAAGGGTCCAGCGCTTCCCCTGTAAAGCATTATTTATCTCACTATTTAATGAATACCCTCTATCAGAATGTGACTGGTCACATTTTGCTGAGGGATCAGATATTCAGTGCGAAATAATGCTACGGAATCAGCATGTTTGTTTCTTTTTTCCTCCTACTTTTTACTTCCACTGATGCAATTTTCACATATAATGCCACTTCATGGCTACGTGAACTATACAAAGATAACTCCAGTTTCAACCTCAGAGACATTAATAAAAACCTAATGCTTATTTTTATTTCCTTTTCTTAACAATAATAAACTCCTTTCTTTGTAAAGAATTGTCTTGGTTCTTCAGTATACTGCTGTTTGCCATTTCTCAAGGAATGTCGATGGTTAATTAAAAACATGACTACAGAAACTAATAGCTATAAATTGCAGATTTATAAGGAAGTAAAGTAGAAGTTTCAGCATCCTTTTAGTATTAATAGGACGTTATTTTAAGCACTAGAAGCATAAAATAAACCATTCAAAACAAAAATTGCTAAAAAAATAACACCAGTCTACATTTTCTTTCTATGGCAGCTTTCGATAGATCAGATGTTTTTGGTATCTCAGTCCTCTGGCTCATANATCGGAGGAAAAAAAAAAAAAAAAAAATCAAAATGGTAGAAAATAGCCAAGAGACATTTTGTCCTAAAGAAAATACGAAACCCAAGTAATGAATTTCAAGATTCACCATATGACCTAGGGCACAGACAAATGAGTATACTTTTCAGACTACTTTCTCCTTTTAAAATTGGCCAGTTTACCAAACAGCAGAATGAGAGAATGAATAGGAACCTACCCACAAATCCCAAAATACAGGCAGAAGTTTAAACACAAGTTTTAAGTTTCACTTCTGTCCTCCTACTGCATAGGTCTAAGGCGTCGATGTTGCCAAAGCTCACTTGCCATTTGCAGGATGACCCCATTTGGGTCTGCTACCCAATATAAGGGCCAGGGTGTGTCCTCATTTATCCAATATGAGCCTAACCCTGCTTACATGCTGTGCACTTCTCATTCCCACAAAGAAGTGTGGAAAAAATAAGATAATGCCAAAGCAGCTGGTACATCTCCCTTCTGTATCTCTGTGTGTAGCTCTCCAGGGCTTAACTGCCACACTCACTGATATTTTGTATCCTCTCCACACTAAATTACTTGCTAGGCAATAGCTCTGATTGATTGCACGCACAATTCAGTCCCATTCACCTAGTATCCATTACAAGGATTGGCTTTTTCAGCCAATCCTTCTAATCAGGTAACAGTCTACAAGAATTTTTTTTTTAAGAGAAAATTTGTAGTCTGTTTTAGACACAGTTTTACATTTATAAAAACAAAATAGGAGCAGAATATGGATCCTGTTTGGACAGACAGAACAGTACCACTTACTTGGAAAGCCTTCTACGTAGATCCTTTATCTGTTCATTCTTCTTAGTAAGAATTTCTTTCATGTTGCGGTAGGCAGCTGTTTGCTGAAATTTCTTCTCTAATTCCTATATGATAGTAACACCAACATATTATTTACATATTACGAAAACCAGGCTAATACACTTTTAAAAAAGATGACCTTTTCCTCCTCAAGTTTCAGAATAGTGGTTCTATTCCTTATTCAAATTTAGATGAAATCAGCTAGTAGATTCAAGTGATATTACTGGGACAGACAGAAATACAAGCTTTATTTTCTAAGGAAATTAGGCTAAAGATCTTCTGAAGAGTGGGAACACTGTTTTCATTCAAAAATTTCTATGCAGACAAACAGGCAGTTTTTAAATATTCTTTTCATTATAATCACAAAGTTTGTTGTGGTTTTGCTATTCTACACATGACACGTTTTCCAGTGAAATAACAAAAATACACTAGCACCAATGTGACCCAGTAAACTCTGCGTCCTGTAGTGTGTGCTTGTTAATTCACTAATCAGGTAAAAAGTGAGTAAGGAGCTCATCTTACTTTACAATAAAATGCCAACCTTCTCAGCTGTGGATAGCTGGTCCTGGACCTTAAGCAAGTCATGTTTTGTTGTCACCAAGTTCTCTTCCAGGAATTTTTGGTTTGCAGTAGAATCATTCAAAGTCTTCTCTAACTGGCATTTCAAAGCTGCCACTCTATTCTCCAGTTCAGTGATATCCTTGTTTACATCAGTCTTCAAAAGAAGAAATATTTAAAATATGTTAAATACAAGAGAAGAAATATTTAAAATGTCAATGCAAAATTCCATATAAAATGGGCACACCTCAATTTTTATGCATGATATTCACTCTGTTACTTAAAGCACTTCTAGTTTGGGCCTTACAGGAACAAAGTTATTTAACAAAGTAAGTTAACTAACAAAGTTAGTTAAAGCGCTAGATAGTTTCTAACTTAAAAAAACCTGTTAACAAATGCATTTTAAAGATAGCTGAAATGGCTCCTCTGCGCAGCTGAGATTTCAAGATCTTGTATTCCACTTCTCCAGGTGTTAGGTGAACCACATGAGCAAGTATCACAAGAAATTATTCAGCATACAGTAAGTTACAGCGTAAGATTAGACATCTATGCTATAATGTATTTTAAAGCAGGTTAATATATCACAGCCATTTAAAAGGCCATTAGTGTAATGCTTTGTAGGAAAGGATGAAAGTGTTAAGGCTCATATTATCAGTCAAGTACCGATACTGCACTGTTCTTTGCTGAGACACAAAAAGAGCCTCCACAGTTGCTTGTAAAGCAACTTTACTGTTTCCTTGTGAGGCGAAACAACTCGAACTCTTCTGGCAATTGGTCCTAGGTCACAAAACGTTATATTCATGTAACTGTTCTACAGATTTCCATTTTAAAAACCCCTCTCAGGTATAAAAGTTGAACTTCAAACTCTCAAAAATATAATGACTCAGGATGAGGTTCAACTACCAGCACCTTAAAAATTGAGAACTAAGGAAGCTCTGCTCCTTTGTCTATGATGAGTACAGGAAACCAGTTGATAACGGTACCTGTACAGAAGAAAAGCTAATTTTGAATTTTGAGACTGAGTCCAACACCGCAATACTGAAAAGCGCTACATGGTAAAATTTATTTCAGATTAGAAAAATGATCCCCATCAAATCTGAACTGTAACACTGAAAAAAGTCAATTACACAGAAATTCTAAATCTTCATGCCAAATTCATCCAACAGATCAGCTGTTCTCCCAGTGTGGTCCACACTTGGGCTGTGGAACCATATTAAACTATTAAGAAAAAAACCAGAAGTCTGCTGAGCTAACAGCTGGTCCTTAAAAAACATGTTCAGATTTGCCAGTCATTTTTTTTGTCTAAAGAGTTTGAGAATGACTGCTTAATGTGCAACTGGGTTCATATGATTTTATTGACACCCATCTTCTAAAATATGAAGAGAAACCAGATAAAATTTAGCATTTTCTCCGAACAACTAATACATTCATTGATTAAATAGAGTTGTATATAACAGCACTGTATCTACTATCTAGTTTCAACCACATAAACATGCCCAGAAACAGACAAAGTAAGAGCTGGAGAAGAAAGTGACAGATTAGAGAGAGCACATTAGAACATGAAAGCTGTAAATACTCAGCCACCCTGACACTCAGGCCAATTCATATTTAACCAGAAAAGTAGAATGAGATTTACTTCCAGTCTTCTAAAACTACAAGCACTATTATCCAGGATTTAATAAAACCATTTAATATTAAACCTTAAATTATTAAAGGCTTAACAAAACAGATAAAATATTTGCCCTGACTGATAAATCAAGTTCCCTGTTAAATAGTATTATTGAATACAGATTTTGAAAGTTACTAGATATAATTAAAACATACTAAGAAAGGCAAGTACATACCATAACCCAGTTAGAAAGCAAAATAAAAAGAAATCAGGATTAAAATATGAAAATTAAAGTGGAAGTGTTTTATGATACTGAACTTCAAGTCTGTAAATATGGCAGAATTAAAAAAGGTTAGTTTCTCAAGACAATGGGATTGAAATGTTCTAATTTTGTCAAAAGTTTGAACTGAAGTGTTTTAGATTTAAGAAACAACTAAACTTTAGAAAATTTTAATTATTATCAAAATAAAGGTACAGACAAAAAAATACTAATGTGACACGAAAAGATTTATCTGTGTCAACTTATATGAGTGCTAGTTTCTTATGCTTTTTTCTGCAGCAACAACTCACCATGTTTGAATCATCATTTGCAGAAAATATTAACAACGTCCAAGTAGTAAAAATATATGGTGAACCATTTTGACAGTACATTCATATGAGTAGAACCACGAAACTAGAAAGATGAAACATCTGCCATCTGACCATGCTCGATGACATTTGCAGCAAAACTTCGATCAACGTTTGGGAATATAGGATCAGGACTTATCTACAAGCATTTAGGTTTATGAAGTCTGAACTGAGATGAAGCAAGTCTGGCTTGTGTATGTCTATGTCAAGTTAAGTGCGACAAGTGTTTGAAAGAATTAGTGTTTTATTTTTGCCGTTAAACACAAACAAACAAAAACAGATTATATTGGAAGAAACAGAAATAAATTTGTATCTGTTAATACAAATGTTGCTCTTAAGAATTAGAACTCTGGAATACTATTTCTTGGAATAATACTTCTGACAATAACTTCGCATAGTTTATGTGACACAAAACATATGTCATAAAATAAAGTCACATACTGGATTATCTGCTGACTAACATTCTGGCAGGAACACGACAATGTCAGCAGGAATGCGACAATACTAACCTGAAGTTCTGTATCTGCCATAAAAGAAACACAGCAGACAGATCAACTTCTTAGATATACAGGCAACAGTTGTGTTAAACAGCAGGGGTGTGTGTGGAAATCTTAGTTACATTTACCTTTTGATCTCCCTGGATCATCTGTAAATCCTTCAGTGACTTCTCCAGTTTGGACTTTTCATCTAGTGCAGTTGTAGCCTGTGATACATTGACAATGTAAAACCTCATAAATATATTTTAACTCAAAACATGAAAATAATAGCCATGAAATTCTTATTTAGATTTTTTAATACATAAACAGCATTAAGTATCCAAGCTTACAGGAAATTTACCTGTGTTTCTATTGTCTTGAGTCTGGTCTTCAATTTTTCATTTTCTTCTTGGAGACAAGCAACTGTCTTTGAGTAAACAAATAAGTTTGTGAACAGTTGTGTGCTATTTTGATTTTCCAAACACTTCAGGCAAGAAAATATGTTTCATAGCTTCGGAAAACAAGCAAGCTCGTAAATGCTTATAAAAATGGCCTTGCTGATAAGGACTCCTGATTTCTCCTTAAAGCCTATCTTGCGAATTATTGTGTTTTCTGCCTCAGTCAGCAAGAAATCTAAGTCTCCAATTCTACTGTAATCTATAGGACCTCTCACTTAAATTTAACACGTGTTTTACTGAATTGGGATTAGCGAGTTCAGCATCTTGTGAGTATCAAGATTCTCAATAAATTTCATGTTTAGAGATGCAGATCTCATTGCTTCTTATTGCTTGTATTTTCAATAAACATGCAGATAAGAATTTATTCATAGTTCCTGTTTTAGAGAGACAAATACCACACTACTTCATATCATGTTCTGTGTCATAGGAAATACATGTATTTTATCAGTCAGCATAAATTCACCATATCAACTTTGAATTATTTTTGAGGACAAACAGAACATCAGATGCATGTGTTCAACAAAAAGCTGTTGTGAGACAGACTTTGAATTTATTTTTGAAGAATAAGTAAGACATATGTAAGATGAATGTTTTAATTACAAGGTAACAACAATTTGATTCAGACATTGTACTTGACGGAGCATTTTGGTAATGCAGGCTGGAAGACAGAAAATGCAACTCCTCACCAAATTTCTTGACTCCCCATACATTAAAAGTATATTGTAAGAAGTGTGGCATTTTAAAAGAGTTCAATTGTACTAAATGAGTTCAATACATAGTAAGAACAATTGAGAACATTAAATGCTAGATGTATTTTATTATTCTGAAGTTCTTTGACGAGTGGCAAATCAGACATTTTCAAAATTAGTAAATTCCAAGTTCTTTAAGTGTCTGCTCCTTTAGGAGGAATTTAAGCTACTA